>JARJDS010020748.1:0-39696 GCA_030264155.1 Atheta pasadenae | reverse complement strand
TCAACTGGCTGTGCTGGTGGCGGTGGAGCGGTAGCTGGCTGTGCGATTGGGCGGGCGATGCCGGAACGGTCACGCACGTGTCGCGGCCCGATACGTCCGCAACGAACCGCCTCCCACAAACCGCGAAAAACTACGCCAAGACTTCACCAAGACTTTCTTCGTTCATTCGTTGCCAGCAACATATCTCTACGCCCAAAAACAGATAACACTATATTGTGCTCAAGTTAAAACTACAAACTTATTGAGCTTCAAATTTTGTTTAAGGTTATGTAAGGTTATTTTTGAGGTTAAAAATTTAAATGTGTAGTTTTCAATTGGAAATTTTTGTAAACCTAACTGTCCGATCATGGTGCAAATGTGTCGAGTGGTTCATCCGCTGACAGGTGAACTCGAACGATTGAAGAGTGCGGATGACACACAATTACGTTTTTTTTAATTGCAAGCCGCCAACGATCGACTGCTCACTCTAGCCTCGTGCGTTTTTTTTTCATTTCACATTTTCCAACCCCCACCTGACTGATGTCGTTGGATGTCCACTCAGGTTTTTATAACTTAGTTACGCTCTGCGTTTCGGTACAGTTTTCTTTTTTTTTTTGTTAAATTCCATCGTTTTGCGCTTGTTTTGCGATGGTTTTTTACATTCCATACAACCAATTTCATCCTTTTTGACATTACAACATACTAATCAATGTTTTTACGAGTATTGAAACAAAATGTTAACCAAAGGACTTTAACCAGTCAGGTTGGAACGAAATTACCCCTAATAAAATAAGACATCTAGTGTGTTACTTTTGCGAATTTGTTTTTTGTTTGTTTTCGAAACAAACGAAAAATACTATGTGGCATTTTCAATTCTCAATAAAATGGAATCAACTCGAATAAACTGGAATAAACTAGTGTTACTAGAGTATTAGAGTATCAATACCACCCTTAGACTTTCGATATAAAACACCCTTTTATTCCTAGAGCTGGATGTCGTCTGTCGCATCCTATTCTTTAGGTTTTTACTTCGTTTACTGCGGTTAACATCTCTTCTTATTTTCGTATTTTCTGCCTACACCCCACTACACATTTAATACCCTGTCTTCTAACACCCTTCACACCCTACTCATATTCGCTGTATCCGATAATAGTGAAGTGTATAGAATATACTTGATGATACTTGTATCATGTGATACTTTTTAGTTGTTTTATAGTTTTCATGGTGTGTTGTCTTCAATTTAATTCAAATAAGGGTAGAAAATGTGTTTTAAGGGTTACATTTTAGGAATTTAAAAGAAAATAACACAAAAACACTTAATTTTTTATTAAAAAAACAGTTTTTGTTTATAAACATTAATTTAGGTTAATTTATCACTTAAATCTAAATTGGGGGTGTTAGTTGTTAACTTAAAAATGTTTATGATGTTTTAACCCCAAAAGAGAAAATCATAAGTCAGTGTAAGTGTTTTTATGTGTTTTTAAAGAGCCATATTTGCCACGATCACAAATTTCACTACAATGTAGACTTCCATTCTCACACTAATGGGTGCACGCTGAACACACTTACTTCTTGCTCTTGGTGGAGAATCGCCGCGGTAGTAAATTAACGCCCACGCGGTATAGGAAAACAGGTGTTGCGCACACTTAGCTTTATTGTTTTATTCCGTGTCGCCATTTCGACGCCGCGCAGCAACCCACTCTACACTCGTAGAGTGTATATTGGGTTGCCAGGTTCGACGTTGCGCTTAATGCATCGCAATAATTTCTTACTAATGTCCTCTAAATATTCGCGACCGACTAATAATGCACGCGCCTCGTTTAGCGTTTCGCAAGTTGGGGTGGCAACACGGTGGCGGTGGCGACGTCTTCTAATTTTGGCCACAATTTCCCAATTCTATATATCGCGAGAGCAGAACACGAAATACTACGTATCGCGTTACATATTGAACGCGCTTTGCATGTGCTAGAAGGTGGCAGTTGCGAAAGGGTAGCGGATGGGCGGCGGCGCGATCGTAAATTACCGAAACGGGCGAAATAAATTTCAATCAAAAAGCCAAATATTGAAACAGGTACCTAGGTTGCAACAAGAACACGGCGAACCCACGGCGTACATGTGGATATATTGACGTTTTAAGTATATTCCCATGCGCTCTAGGGGGTGGTTGGGAATCTTAGGCGAAATTAACGTTCTGCGACTGCGACGCGACACTGCGACACGAGAGTGCTAACGGTAAATCACTATATTTAACATTTTCAACTCAAATGAAACTTGTAACAATAAAATATCAGTAAAATATTAAGGGTTGTTATTTTTAATCATTGCGTAACTAAAATTTAACTACATGAACATCAATTCCTTATGTTAACAACAACTTTCGGTGCGTTATTAAGCAATAAACAAGTTAGTTGGGTTGCATACAAATAAAAACGGTAACTAATAGTTCATAGATGGCGCCACGTACTTCTAACACACCTCTATTGTATTAGCACCTTTTAATCAAAATAAATCACCGCCGATCGTGTAAAAAGCAACCCCTCCAAGCGCTTAAAGGCAAGTGACGGCGTTAGCGAAGCGGCGGTGCGGGGGGCGGGCGCGTTATCATCAAATATTAACATCTTCATTATGATATCTGGCCGGGACGGTTAATAGAGTGTGAATAAATGATGGACGTGCACGCGCTGCCGTCGTTCATTTTGCGCATCCGCCTGCCCGCTTTGCCAACTGCCATTTTGATGTAATTGTCATTTCATAATTTTCATTTTGAATGAGTCCACCACACACAACTGGCCATTGCGTACCGGCACGAGCTTAACCGATCATTATTCATGTGTGTTTTTACATTAATGCGAGTTTTCATGTGTCAAAATTATCCGAATTAAAAATGTCGCACTTCACAACTGGTCAAAACAAAACACCAAACAAACAACCATAGAACCAATTCTTTTGTTTTTGTTTATTAATTTAATGTGAGTGTTGTTGTTTTGTTTTTTGTTTGTGTTGTGAAATAAAAGAAACGGTAACTTGACGAAAACAGCAGGAACTCGAAACCAATCAAGCTGAAATCATATTTATAACTGAATTTTGTATCACTCAATTTTCCACCACTACACTTACGGTATTGGGGGGTGGCGGAGGTAGTGCGAGTCAGAAATCGAATTTTCGCCAACACATATAAACAAAACACTAGCGTAAACACGCAAAAACAAAACAGTAACAGCCTACTAACGCGAATTCCATGTTTCGACGATTTTCAGCGATTCAAAGCAAACGTGATAGAATTAATTTCGCTTTTCTGTTTTGCGTTGTTGTTTTTTTATGTTGTTGTCCTCCAGCAGTTTGTTTCATTTTCCGGGTCGTCATGCGTTCCTCTCTTTTTATGTTCACGCGTTTGCAATTTTTTCCGCGGCGTGTTGTTTTAGTGTTGGTGTTTGCAATGTCGCTGGACGTGTGCGAATTTTAATAATCCGAGGAGGCGCACTACCATCCGAACCAACACACAAGCGAAGGGTGCGTGGAGGGAAAATACCTGCACATAAAATTTGCACATTTTCGGTTAAACGAAATTGACGCAGATGATATTCGGAGGTTGTGGTCCCTTCTGTAGCAGAAAAAAAATTAAAACGAACAACACGTCGCCGTTGTTCGAATTTCGGGGCGGAAAGCAAAGTTCCGCCAAGTGCCGTTAGATGATGTTTGTTTAGGTAACGTGTGTTCGTTCTGCGATAAGCAAAAATTAACTTTAAACGCGCCGCAGCGGAGAAAAATGTGAAAAATATAGGTGTAAGCAGGCCGGGGAAAGGCAAACGCAATCCTCGCCCTTTGTTTAAAGTGAGAGGTGCATATTTTACGTTCGAGTTCGTAAAAGTTTGGAAAATCAACGCGATGCGATGATATTGGCGTTATTTTCATTAATGCCGTGACATGATTTTCATTATTGGTTATTATCCACTGTATACAACCCAACAAACAGTACTTAGATTGTAGGTTAGGTTTGTGTGTGGTGAAAAATTTTAGCTTAGTTTAGTATTGTGATGGTCGACGGGTGGCGCCGTCGGGGCATCGCTAATCACCAACAGATGTCGCATAAATCGTTCGGCACGCCACTAGATGCCATCGACAGACGTTGGCCGAACTCAAGCGCTAGGGCATTGCTCACGTCGCAGGGTAGTCACTGTAATCGTCGAATTTCGTTTGCAAAACCAGCACAAATCAGCTCAAACTAATCTAAGCCATGCGGAATAACTCAAATCGATCGATGACATAACCAAACCAAACAAAAACAAAACAATATTTTAGTTTATAGGTTAGGTTATGTTAGGTTATGTAAGGTTGTATATAACCTCTAGGTCGTTTAATGTCTTTGTTGATTCAATACCAACCAATGGCAGTGACTTTACCCTTCCTTGGTTGTATTGTTGTCGTACATTGTTAGTGCGTATTGACGCCTAGCCATGTCCAATGGCTGCCATGTTGGGCCATGCTGCTGAGGTTGCTGGCGCACAATGATAATTCCGCAGGATTTATGCGAGCGATTCCGCGAGCGACCGCTCGAGGACCCGAAGAGCGAAGAATGAAACCCACCCTCTAGAACCCTCACGCACACACATACACACATTTCTGCCACTCATTCGTACCTCATATCCATTAACCTATTCCGTGTATATATTCCGTATATATTCTCTTCCGTTGTTGTTGTTGTGGTGGTGGTGGTGGCGGCTTCAGTGGGGTATTGTGGCATGGGGTGTTGGTTGTTCGGCGAGTAGCGGTTCCATCTCACGCGGGGGTGCATGTATGAAATACTTCCTTCCATCAGCAATTCCATTGTGATGCCGATGCTAATTTAGGGTGACTTTAACCCTCTCTCTAGCCCCAACTGCGCCTGCACACCGGTCGGTCCGACGTGCATTCACCGCTCTTCACCTTTAAACATTTCGCTATTCTTCCAGCGGCGCTTAATACTGACGTTCTTTTAGGACTTTCAGGGCGAAGTCTTTGTTTGCGTTGTGCTGCGTTTATTATGACGAATGCCATATTGTTGATTACTTACTATTTACGGTTTTGTTTTTTGTGTTTTGTTTTATTTAAGTTTTCGGCTTTTAAAACAACTTTTGTTTTCATTTTTTTGTTTTTTGATTGCTTTGTTTTATATTTTGTTTTATTGCAACTCCTAGTTTGGTTCTAGAATGTATAAGCTACAACCCTTGTGGATTAGTTAAAGCCCGATACGTTGATTATTATTGCAATCTGCATCGGATTAAAACCTTGCGCGCCCACTTCATACCGATATCCGTATGCATTGTTGTTGCACATTCTTTTTCATTCATACTACTCGACATGCTCGAACGTGCTCCAGGGTTGCCACTACAGCTCACTGATACGTATGCAACCCAAACTACATTTACACGAGTAGCACAAACGAATACACGGCACCATAGTGAAGTGTGTATGGGAGTGAATAGTGGGCGGCAGGCAGTGTATTGAAACATTCGAGTTCACGAGGCATTTCGAACGCTTCAAACGCGCAACAGATTAGTTCTTTGTTCGCCGCTTTGTTTCCAATCCGCAGTACACTAGCTGCAACCAGTGCAACAATGGCAAGCGCTTAGACTTCGTTTAAAGCAATCGCAATGGTGGCTAATGTGCAAATCGAAATTTGCGAAATATGTTTCTCACACAGTTTCACCCCCGTGCGCACATACACATGTGGTGGTGGACGAAACGAAGTGAACCCAAAACTAAAATGAAGTAAAACATTTTATGTGAGTGGAAAATGTGGCATAATGTAATGGAACGTAATGCATTGCATTAAAATTTTAGCTTTAGTTTAATAACTATATGGAACGAGAGTGGATTGGAAACGTCAGCGGTAGGAATCTGACCAAAAATTAAAATTATTGCAATTGTTTTCCGCCCAGAAAATAAACAAAATTATTATTTCAAGTAGTTGTTTTGTTTTTGTTGAGTATTATGCAATTAATAATTCATTTGTTTCTGTTATATTGTAATAGTTATTGTTTGTTTTGGGCATTGATCACATATCGCAGTTAGTGCCTTCATTTAGCTCGTTCAGTCCACTTTCGTTAAGCCCTATTGAACTGCAGCTGGATCCTGCTTGGTCCAATGTTTAGTTCGCGTTGGCAAATTTTACCAAAATAGCACACCGTGGTGGTGTGATGAGGGCTGGTAGTCGTTCGTACACGGAGTGCACGTGGTTGCGCATGTTTGCGGGCTCGTTTTGCGGTATTGCGATGTATCGCAAGCGCGCACGGCGATAATTAGTGCATTGTTCTCTCCTCAACGACGCACCTTGTGTTACATCTAGTAACATTTGCACAGATGCACGGATTGCGCTTCATCGTTTCATGGATATACTATACATGAATATTAGGTTCTACAATAGAAACTAATCGTGGATGCTGTGAGAAGCCAAGTAAAAGTTAGTAATTTAATAAAGTGTTGTAGTTTAAAATTACAGAAAACTGTAAGTGGAATAAAAAGCAGCAATTGTTTTCCAAGCAAGGCATTCTTGATGCTAACAAAATCAACAAATCGAAAAACAAAACAAAACTCCTCCGATAAACAACAGTCTAATGTTTGGTGACTGTTAGTCAGAGCAAACAAATGAATATCAGTTACGACAAAAAAACAATTGACAAACATTTTTGTTTATTTCTAGAATCGAGATTTCAAATAACAGTCAACTGTTTTAGCTTGTTGATGTCCACAAACAAACAAAATACCAAACAAAATTTATAAATTAAACTAGTAAATATTTTTAGCTATAACAAGAATATATCATGCGCATAAAAAATTCGTGCGTAAATTTGTATACAACAAACGATACGAAAATATGCTAATAGTTTAAGCTGATGCTGGAGCAGTGAAGCTGGTGGAGTATTCGGCCGGGGGCGGCGAAGCGAACAAATGCACTCCACACACTCCCTACACGCCTCACTCTCCACACTTTAGGGAGCATTCCACACTTTCCACTTCCCACCCTTGCAGTTTACCTTACATTTACAAATACTCATAACAAACATTAAAAATAAACGAAAATGTAACAAAATAATAAAAACTTTATATGACGTAATATCGTAAATACGTAACATTGTTGTAAGAACACATCAAAGTGGGGTCTGGGGGTGCGTGTACTAATATAGAATTTTAGGTTAAATTAATATTCAATAACCGGATATTCTCTACCGCTATATAGTTGGCGATAGTGTGAGGTGACACAAGTGTTAAAGGGTTGCCTAGTAGACTAGTATGAGAGGGTAGTTTTTGGGTGGGTAGTATGCTGGAATGCAGTGCGGGGGCATCCAGCACGGTCAACAACATCGTCATCATCGCGATCGCCAGATTATCGCGTGCCACTATACGCGCATGCCATTCCTGGATACCAACGACCAACTACCAACCACCACTGGCTGAACAGGCACCCTAGTTACTAGTTTCAAGTCTCCGGCCTTCTTCACCAAAGGTTCTGGTCTGTTGTACCCTTCAGGTACTAGTGTGTATATATATAATAGAACATGTTGTTGCTACATTGGGTTGTTATTAGCTGTATAGTCATTGCCACATTTTAACCCTTCACTACCCTTGAAAGCTTATACTATTAACACTATCACTAAAAACCACTTTTAGTGCTTTTAGTGTTTGCTGGATACTGTAGAGAGTTAAAGTCGTTTGAGGTTAGATACTAATTTGTAAGTAACTAACTATAAGTTCCAAAAGTAACCACTAGATGTCTCTGGGTGTTACAGAAACAAAAACTTTAACAAACAAACTAAATCTTTGGTTTGTACGATGTTTTGGAGTAGTTCCAAGACGTATTATGACAGATTGTCACCAAAATGTCATCTGGTTTTGTTGCTAGACGTTGAAATCAAGAGAAAATGCTTGGAAATGCACTTAGACTTAAATCAAAACTGTTTTGATTAACGTCGTCGCATACTTGTACTGTCATATTGTGGTTTTGTGGTTCTTATCAAATTTATGATGATTGTTGAGGGGTCGGTCGTGGTGTGCAATTGCACTAAAGTACAAACGAATGCAGCATAGTTAAAATTATTACGCTTGCAGTCCGGAAATAAACAACTAAACACTACCGCGGCGCAGAGGGCGCCAGTGTAGTGGAGTGAATTTCAACTCACAAAATGTTAAATGTTGTAAATTGCGCGCATAACTTTCAATGCGCGCGAATGGAATTATAAAAATAAAACAAACGAATAATTTTTAGTTATGCACATAACCTCAAATTGGAAATTTAATTTAAACGTCAAAATTATGTGCAAATTGTGCAACATGTGAAAAGTTGGGAAAATAAAATTACAAAACAGTTAAAAATTATGATTATGACGTTTGCCACTAAACGTATTTTTATTTTTTCACTAAAGCAATGCAGGTTCTTTGAGGAAGTTATTTTTCTTTTGTTTTTTTTTTGTTTTAACGAAGTTGGCGTTAGACTCATGCGGCTTTGCCGTTGCATCGACATGTACGCGTGAGTTGGCCTGGCCGTTCTCATTAGATCAACGTCTCGGGGGTGATAATAAACGGGTGTAAATTTTCTCGCGCGCCGAATATGCGCGCCCAAGCCCTAATGAGCGAAAAAAACAACGGGGGCGGCGGCGTACCGCGGCGATGCGAAGATTAAACGGCGGGGCGTCGAATTGGGACCGACGAAGAGATTCCTTTCGTGCCCAACGGCTCTTAATAACAATCTGCCTCAATCTTAACACTGAACACCGTAACGCATTACTAACATGCAAGTTATTTTAGGTTAGAAACCTAAAAAAAAACAAAACACTAAAAAAACAACAAAACACTGTTTCTGTTTAGATGCACAACAAAACAAAATTTGTTTATTTTTAGTTGTGAAGATTTTTTGTTTTGTTTTGTTTTGTTTTGTTTTGTTACACAACCATAAACCAATTTTCATGATTTGTTTTGTTTTGTTTTGTTTCTGAGGTCTTTGGTCTACTCGCATATTGAATATATCAAAATATATCAAAAGCATTAGCAGGCCATGGTTCGCTTTACGTTTGATATTCGGCTATTCGCATTTTGATCGTGCACATTTTCGCCCGGCATCAGGGCGGTTATTATTTCGTATTAAAGGCGTGTTATTGATAATGCGGCGGCCGATCGTGCTGCCCTGCCGCGACACGATCGGTTAAACCAATAATCAGACCTCAGAACCGCACAAACAATGCGAGTTCTAAACAGCCAAACACAAAACGGATACGTACTCAATGTATAGAAGCAATTTATATGCATATTTCACCCTTGCTCCTTCATTAAAGGGTTAAATATTAATAAAAATTAATTATTTACCAATTCATTTCAATAAAATTCATTTCAACCAATGAAAACCCCAACTAAACAAAATAACACATTTTTTTAAAGGTTATGTAAAGTTTAACTTTTCAAAATGGCCGCCCCAGAGTCCATTTTGTATCTCGCACGTCGTGTCTGTGTATTAATGTCCGCGTGCTTCGGTCGGACAATGGCAAACGTCCCTTGAACTAATTTATGACGTTTGCATTAATTTCGCGGCTAGCGTCGCATCGCCGCGCGAAATATGAAAACACCGCCGAAAGGAAAAATAATGTGCAAATATGCGATGCAAGGGCCTAAACCACCGAATGTGACAGTAATGTTTGCTGCATTGAAACACATTGGAAACATTCGAACGACGCGGCGTTGAAATCCAAAAACAAAAACGACGCGTTCGAAACAACAACAACAAAAAAACAAATGAACATGCATTCCGCGTTTGCGTTAACGCTTTATACACCATGCCCACCGCGCACTTAATGAATACTTTTGACAGGGTTACAAATTGCACCCCCTGTCAAGTACAACAACAACATAAAATTTGAAAATATTAACACCAAGACTGGTTTTTGTTAAATAATTTTTATTATATTTTATTACAATGTTGGTATAATATCGAACACATTGTATGTTATTTATGAAATCTATAAAAACGCAAATATTTAATACAATTCATAAAAACAGACAGATCGGAGCAAATCGTCCGGATATAGAAATAAATTTGTGTGAGGGTTGCAAAAAAATATTGCGTCAAACAAACGCTGTATGGGTGGAGTATCACTTGTTTTTCACCTGTTTCGGGTACATAATCGTCAATAATATTCATATTTACAGATTTGACGCGGAATGTTACAAAAAAGCACAAACAAAAATAAAACAAAACACGATATTAAAACGAAATAACAAAAATTCGGGGGGAAATTTATTTTATTCCAACCAAAATCAAGAATAACAATATAAATAATTTAAATTTATTATTTTTATTTAACATTTTATCACAATTTAAATTTTTTAGAAAAAAAATCACAAAAACGCCAATAAAAGTTTTCCGGAAGCAAGAAAACTTACCCTACGTGAGGATCTGAAGGAAAAGAATATGTTGTAGACGTTGTAGTTGAAGGAAATCGATTGTAGAGGCCGCCTGGTGTCGAGAAAACGTCGCCGACAAAACTTTTCTACGTTATTCCACGTTTGTCATTTGTTTTATTAAAATCACAAAGTTATAGATAACTAGATTATGTGTGGTAAAGTTTTGTATAAACATGAAAAACAATTGACATACGTCGTCAACACAACACCCAAAACACCAACAAAAACAATTGAACAAACGCAAACAAAACAAGTTTTTAGAGTCTATTTATACCACTTTCAAACAACTCAAGCAATTGTTTTTCTGTTTCCAGTTACATACCATTGATAAAACCTGCAAGCTGATAACAGTCGATTGTTATTTGTTTGTTATTTGTTTGGAAACAAAGAATCACAACACAAAACAATTGCTATGT
Source organism: Atheta pasadenae (assembly GCA_030264155.1). Lineage (NCBI taxonomy): Eukaryota > Metazoa > Arthropoda > Insecta > Coleoptera > Staphylinidae > Atheta > Atheta pasadenae. The sequence goes on along the minus strand of JARJDS010020748.1, from coordinate 28,872 downwards.
AATCCGTGGTATGCGAGTTTGGTGTGGAACGAAATTAAAAATAACAAACAAATGATATAAGTTTTTATCAGTTGAGCTTTTGCGTTGGGATTTGAAAAATAAACAAAACAATTTTAGGATTTAAGGAATAGGGGGGTAAAATGTGTAAAATTAAAATTATTGTTTGAAACAATAATAATTGTATCAACGAGTATAACAATTGCTATGTATTGTAGTAATGAAAATATGAAAATGAGCAAAAATGCAAATATGACAGGCGAACAAGGAAAACAATGAAGATTAGTGAATTACAACACGCGCACAATGGCAATGTTTGGCATAAAATATCGAATATCGTTGTTTTAATATTTAATCCATTGCACCACCAATCGGAAATTAAATGAAATAATTGGAAAATTGCGGAATTACGTTGAAACACAATTAAATTGTAAATAAAAAAACGCTGCTTGGGTAAATGAAAAATGTTACATATTATATTTGACGCAATATTTCAATTTAAAATACACGTTTGCTCTTAAAACAGGTTATGTTGCGTTTTGTGTGTGTATTTGGTTGCCTAGATTATAACTCGTTGCATTTATTTAATTTCATTTTAGTTGGTTGTGTTGTCGAACATGTAGACGTGTATTCCTTCCCGACTGAATAAATATGTTTTATGCTCTTCCTACTTCTATTTTGTTTTATGTTATGCATTTGTAATGAATGGATATACTTTGAGGTTATGAGGAAATCTCAATATTTCATCGTTTTTTGTCGTTTTCGGCGCGTTTTGTTTCGTAAAATAACGTTACATAACATATTATGCAATCCACGAAATGATAATTACACGAGGCGGGTAGGTTTAAGGATTTTAGCGTTTTCTAAAGGGGGTGGAAAGCGTTCGAGGGTTTGCTGGCATGAATTTGTGCAACACCTTAAGAAAAACAACGACTCGTTGGGGACCTGAAGCATTAAACGGCGATATGAATGATAATCGCAATGATAGTAATGATAATCGTTAGGCGTTTGTGTCGAGCGTAGGTTTGGGCACCCTTCATCTCGGCGAACCCTTGATATTATGATATTACGATGTTCGGGATGTGCAGGACGTTGTTGAAAGTGCTGGAACGGACTAATGATAATGTCATCAAGTCGGCATCAAGCTGTTTTATAGAATAAACAAGTGACTAACGACAAAAACAACACAAAACAAAACACCAGAGAAAAAAAACAAACGAATTAAAATAAAATTGTTTTGAAAACAATTTTTTTGTTTTTATTAGTTTGTGTTTTTTTGCGTGTTTTGTTTTATTATTTTGTAAAAAAAACTTTGAACATCCTGTCGTCAGGACGAGCTTTGAGCGACTGAAGAAAGGCCGGTTTTCTACCGCCAAATATATCCGTTTCTCGCCGTCTGTGTGAGCTCGTATAGTTTCTAGCAGGTTCACCCTCTCGAAAGTGGGGATGAACAAAGAGCGTCCGAAAGTCGAGCGAGACGTGCACCTCCGAGAGGGGTGTGAGGCGGTCGGTGGAAGCAAACGCGAATGCAGCGAAGTGGGGGGACAAGGGAAGGCAGCGGGAGAGTATAGTGCGAGCGGCGGCGGAATGGCATGATATGATTATGATCCCTATCCCTCCGCCGCCGCCGCCATTGCAGCCGCCGCGCGTGTCGCTGTGGAAACGCGAGCAGCGGCGCAGCATCCATCCCCCACTCGGTGGCTGAAGTCAGCAGCGCCCGGTATAAAAGCCGCCGCCACCGTGGAGGACCGCCGCATACGACGTTCGACGTCGTCGACGTGTTTGGGCATTGTCGTTGCGTCGCGCCATCTGTTCGCGACACGTTGACACTTTCATCGAAAACTGTGTGGGTTCTTACTCATTGAAAAGTGCAAAGTTGGCCGAGCAAAAAACAATCGAAGATAACCAACAAACATTCGACCTTAATAACACAAAAACAAAACAACGAAATCGTGTGCGACGTAACTGTAAAACTTTAAAACAAAATCCAGAGTGCGTAAAAATTCGTTTGTTCATCGTTCATTTGCGAAAGACTTTTTAAACTTTTTATAATTAATTTTCTTGATTCATGCGCAACAACTCCAAGATCAACTAAGATAAGCCAAGATAAACCATAAGCAAGATAAAGAAGATTATAAAATATAAATACACGTCGAGTTTGCGCGATTACCGGCGAGAAAAAATCCCTACTTCAGTCGAGATGAAATTCTTCCAGTTATGAATAAATAAAAACGCCGCCTCCACGACCGCCGACCGAGGTAAGCACAATATACATACTTGACGCTTCGTACACGTTCGTGTATGCTTCATCGTTTTGCGTCGTTTTCCGTCGCGCGTCGTGTTTTTATCGAGCAATTCCACTTCATTTTTTTCATCCGAATTTTATTATTTATCGCATTCAATTCCTTTATCAATTGTTTTGTTTCGTTCAGAACAAACAAAATAAAATTAAAAACAAAGAATGTTTTATAATAAATTTTAGAATGCAAAAATTCAATATGTTCAAAGCATCAAATGATTTTTTCTTTTGTTTGTTATGTTGTTTTGTTTTTCGCTTTTTCTGTCGAACGGAATTAAATTTCATTGCGAGGATTTCGAACAAATTTAATCTCGTTGTATGCAACCAACCATACAAGTTGTTATTAGTTTTTTTTTTAATTTAACTTTTTATGAAACGCACAAAGAGCGTAATGCAAGAAAATTACTCGGGGAAATAATTTAAAAACCTGCGGTTTTTAATAAGCAAATAATAATTTGACGGATTGTAACAAACTTGTGTTAACCTCAAAAAATTAATAAAAGAAATTGAAACGATAAATAAAGAACAAACTAAAGAAATTGATGGTTACACGCCATCAGGACTATCGAAACTATCAGGACCATCAAGATCACGTTCGAGACAGTCCATAAAAAATTCAGTATGTTTTATACAGAACCGTACTAGGAAAAAATTGAATTTTTTTAACCCTAAAAATTATTTTACTTAAAAATTTTGAATTCAATAAGAATTTTGTTTTTTGGTCTTAAATTTTATATTTTCAAATTTAAAAAAATTAATACGGGTCTGTATTTTTACGTTACACGTAATGAAAGTAATAAAACCGTCGGAAGGTTTGGTCGGTGGGATGTTGGAAGCCGTTAGAACGCTGAAGAGAAGTTGGTAGCATCGCATGTTTGGACCATTGCGCTTCGGTTTCGACCGCATTCGGCGTTGGTGCGAGTGCCACCTCCCGCCGCTGCCACTGCCGCCGCCGAGCAAGCACGAACGCCGGCGGAGCATCGCATCCGCGCGCTACGAATCGATAAACGCGAGAAAAATGGCGAGAAAACATTTTTACCCACTGCAAGCGAGAAAAAGACAGCGCTCGTTGTAGATGTACGCTTTTCGGCGGTGGTGTGGGAGGCGCACTGGTAGTAGGTTGAAGGCAAGTTGAACGCGGCCTAATGGGGGTGGTAATTTCATGTTATATTACATCGTATACGTCGTATCGTTTCTTGCACTTTCTTGCAGTTTACGGGAACGTCGATCAGAATTTCGAATCTAACCAATCAACTAATGAGTTTAAATTCGTAATCAATGATTGAGGTATTAAATTATTTCAGGAATAATTAATTTCAATTAAAAAATGATTTTGAGTTTGTTTTTTTGTTTTGTTTTATTGATTCAGACATAACAAAAAACAAAGTGTTTTGAAATTATTTGTTTTTATGATTTTTGATGCATCAGGGTGGGCACTGGATGGATTACAAACGTATCAGCACGTTTTGTGGGGGTGTTGGGGGTGTTAGAAAATCGTCGGGTTGCCATTTGGAGTTGTCCCTCGGCGGGCTTCAGCGAGTAAAGTGGAAAAAAGCGCCAACATGCCAACAATATGTGCGCGTTTTTCCACCCTTTCGCGTCCTCTGTCTGTCGTCCGCTTTACCCTGCACGTGGACGAAATATTCGATTACGGAATGCAAATTTTGCGCATCAACGGTAAATTATATTTTAATATTGGTTCGCAATCCAAACGTCAAAACAACAACACAAATAAAAAAAATATATATACAAAAAAAAATTAAAAAGAAAACTCTAATTTTTATATAAAACAATTAAATTCAATTCAAACAACCCCTAATTGTTTGTGTAATTTTTTTTTTATTTTAAAAATTATTTTTTCCCTAAGAGTTTTAATTAATTTCGTGTCAAACAAACTTTCAACATTACAAGACGTTTGTTCGGCGATGAAGTGACATCGACGTGACGTTTATGTACTAACAGGGTAGTAAAAGAGCCCCTTTCTTAGACTCGTTTACTGCTCACCCCTCTTGGCAAGTAAAACAGATGGAATAAGAAAGAATAAGTCAACGCGTACAAAAGTGAGAAAATTTAGGCAAATTCGAAGTCAAAGTCAAATTTACCAAAACTCCAAGGATGGGCGGCAGACATTGTCACGACTGTCGAATTTTACGAATCGACGGGATGAAGAGCAGCGAAGTATTTGGGAATAAAGTAAAGTAGGTGGAAGTTTAGTAGAAGAGTAATAATAAGGAGAATCAGGCAAATAAAACGACGCACAACTCGCTTGACAGAGATGAGAGTGGCAAGTCCATTTAAGGGATGGTAAGGATGTGAGAATGTAAGATGGGAAAATGAGGGTGGCGAGCGCGCAAAGCGGGCCGAGCGTAAAGAAGTGTAAGGAAGTTATTCTTTGATTCTTTTGAGGAATCAGTCGGCCGTGAAAGATGAAAAGGCGTCGCCTAGATTTTTTCATCGCGTCTTGGAAAATTGAACATAAGCTAAAAAAAATAACTAAGGGTGTCAGAAGAGATGTAAAGAGATTTGAAAAATGGTACATTACAAAATAAAAGCGTAAAATGACTTTGCGTTTTTTGGTATTTTACAAGACAAAAATTTAAAATTTACAAAAAAAAATGTAGAAAACTAGCGGTATTATAGGTTACGTCGATATCGCGTTGTTAATTTATAATTTTACGTCAAAACGCATCACAACGTGTCAAAATTAGTTGGAATTCCAGCCGGAGATGAAAATAACGAAGCGAGTTTAGCAAACTTTTTCAATTACATACAGTGTCGGACTTCATCGGAACACCTATTCCACCCCTCCCCCATCCCCTTCAACTCGATTACATTTCACAACGTGGCGATAATTAGAATCAACTTTTACATTTAACAAAAATGTTCATCATCAATTTTCAGCGTAACGGCGATGTAACGACATTCATTTAATAATTTCGCTGTGACGACCGCCAGATGTCGCTACACATTAATAAAATCACTTTGTAGATATAAAAAATAAATTTGAAAGAAACGCAACCTTCGAAGGTATGAATAGGTGCAAAAGCTTGGCGGAGATTTTTCCCATAATGACGCAAAGACGCAACATTAACGGGCCATAAATTAAATGTCACATTGTATTAAATACCATCCGAGGGTGGGCGCCAAGGTGGCAGGAAACGGTTGCTGCACCACCATCATCGCCGTCAGACTGAATGTAACATTAAGAGCGCTGACATTTTGGCGCGATGGGCAGCGCGTTATTAAAAAGAACGTTGTAAGAAACGCGCGGGGGTGGCGCAAAGAAAGGACAAGGAAAGCCCTTTTAACATTCTCGTACTATAATTGACGACTTGGAATGGGGTTTGTGTTAAAAATGTTAACATCTGAGTTTTTTGGAGAATTTTTTTATTTTAAGGGTGGGGGGTTGGGGGTTGTTTTACCCCCAAAAAATTTTATGTTTACCTAAGGGAGTACAGTGCAATGTAACATAAACGTCAAAGTTTTGAAATCCGAACAAATTTAAAATCAACTTTTCCAATGTGGCGGTGCCACTGGTTCCGAAGGGGTGGAATTCTCTCGCGTCCATAAATCCAAATTAGTGTTCGATTTATTACGCCCCGCGCGTAAGGTATTTTTCAATTAGATCTCTTTTTCTATCATTACACGTTTTCATCCCTTAGTTTTTACCCTGAGCGTTCCGGGAGTAGGTTAGGGCTTTCCAGGTTTGCAGGTTTTCCTCTGCCGTTGGGAGTTGATCCGCCCGCGCGTTTCATTGAGACTCGTTCAATTTCATTCCGTTCCCGGTCGCGTTTACAGTTTGTACTTACCGTTTACACTTATAGCATCCATCGATTGCGCGCATACATCACTCGGTGGCGGCTCTTCGGAGGTGTAATTTCAACTCCGGCAACTCACCTGAGTTTGGTTTAATGTTTACGAGCACCTTGTAGCCAGGAATATATGTGGTGCGGAGCAATGCGGAGAAGAAGTTCGACACGGGAATACGGTTCGAAGTAATATGGTAATGGAAGTGAAAGTAGGCAACCAAATGTACGAGTACTCTCGCGTAACTGCTAAAATAATATTCCGAAACATATATCTTACGACCCGAACGTGCTTTATTCATATTCCAATCGACAAATGTAGGCAACTTTACGAACACGTTTTTAGATTAGGTTTAAGTTTGAGGTTAAGTAATTAATTTTTAAACTTGATAGTACTAACTTTAATGTATTATGTTAACTGTAAATGACATAAAGCTGGTTTTGGAATCTAAGCAACCAAAAGTAAACACCGAAATGTAGTCAAGCAAAATCAAGCAAAACGCTGAAAGTTTGTGTTAAACTTAAACGTTCGGAAACGTTTCCGGTCGCCATTTTATTTTCTCGCAGTTTCCATCTCAGTGCCCCTTAAACGTTTGTTCAAAATTTCGTATTCCACGTTCCGTATTTGGCATTAGCATAAACCCTTACCACGTTGCCACGTGTGGAAAACAAGGAAGAGGAAAAGCAAAGATCGTAAAGTGGATTAAATCGGATTATTAAATTAGATTGAATTTACCAAAATTTACCGAAAATAAATAAATTATAGCATAACAAACGCTAACAAACAGATAATTGCACATTTTCACAAACTTAACCTAACATAACCTAATTTCAGAACTAGTAAACCATAGATGGCGCTACTGGCTGCTTTGCCCTGTAGTTTATAGTTGGTGACTGGTAAAGTTGTTGACTGTCAGTATTTAGTTGTCCGCTGTGAATCCTTGCAGAACTATGCGCAACATGCACACGGACGCTTCCTCCCTTTTCGGAGAATGGCGGTGTGGGTGGGGGTAAGGGAACGACAACATAGTTTCAAGTTTCGTCCTTCGTTTGCTTCGTGTTTCGCTAGCATCCGCACCGACAAAACACACTTTATTCCGCACACCAAATTTCCATCATAAATTCTGAACGCGGTTGTGATTTAAACCACCCCTACCGCTGTGGCGATGGCGGCATCACCACTACCGTTAAAACTCACATCTCACACCTAGTCAATACACACCGCAAGGTAGTACTGGTACTAGCAACACTAGCAACACGTACTACAAAGCTTCGACTGCTAGCAATTTGGGCTACAGCGAACGTGCGTTTTACACCCTGGTGGTTGTAACCCCGCAGCAGCCAATATACAACATTATACAATGTTAGGCGTGAGGCGGTTGCCGGCTGTTGCTAGTGTTGGATGTCATGGAATGAGTTTGGTAAGATACGGAGTTTGGAGAGAAAAGAGACGCACGCGGTTGAGGTTAAGTTGAGGTTTCGAGGTTTTGAGGGTGTGTTTGGGAAAGGTGAATCTCTTCCGGAGCTTGGAGCGCGACATCCAGTTAGACATTCCGCACGAAATGGCGGACGCGCGTAATGGCACTAAACGCGCGTATGAAATATGTCGCCTTTTTGCTGTGATGTGATGTGCTAAGGGTGGTGGTGTTAAAAGTGCTGAACCACTGAAAGTGTCATAATGCAATATAATATAGCACAATATCATGTTGAAAGCAATTTTTTTAAGGTTATTTATTTTTATGTTTGGAAAAAGTGTTTTTTGCCATCAAAAAATCATTCAATAGCTGACGTTTAAGGTTATGATAACTGCTGACATAACCTAAAAAGTCGTAATATTCTTGTATTTTTTTAAAAAATTTGAAAATTAAATTAAATCCCACAGAGATAAAAGTACTGTTAAATATTCATTGAGTTCTCAACCGGAGGGTAGTTTTTTTTCTCTCTACAATTCTATTTGTCCAACTTCTGGTCCCGGTGTGCAGCGGCCAACTTTTTCATTGGACTTTTATTATTTCACCCGAGTTTGCAGTTTGCGTTTGTTGGTTGTTGGAATTTGCCTGCGCTGAGAGGAAAGTCGTACGCTGCCGAGCTCGTAATTGCCGTCAGGACGAACCGCCAACCGCCGAATCGTCGTCGGGATTCGTCCTCGCGCTTGAAATGGAATTATCACCGGTGGCGGCGCAATGCTAATAGTGGCATTACGCATTAGTTGGTATTTAGTCGTGCTCGCACTCGCAAACCCACCGACCACGCTCAGTCGACTCCTTATTACTCAGTCAGAAGTCCTGAATTCTGTTTACAGTTAGTTACTTCCAAGAGAATAATATTTTAGTGACATTTACATTACACAAATAGCATCTATACATAGAAACTACACGTACTAGCGGTAATTAACTATACATAGATGGCGTTGTTGTGTGTTGGGTTGCATATGTATAGTGAATTGATTTAATGACTTTAAACCCAAACTTTTTTCGTGGAAAAATGAAAACGTAAAGAAATATCGAGGAAGAACGCATACGGGCAGTCATACACATTCATGTAGCGCGACCGGCCGGACGAGGAAATGCTTTTAGTGCGCCTCCACCGGCCTCTCACAATCCATCGGGGGTGGTTCTAGCAACCTTTCGTCTCGACCGCCCATTCTCTCATATTCTACGGCACTCTCTACTTACCGCCCAATGCCCATGAATGTTTTTAGTACAGGGTGATACAAAATTTTGCAAAAATTCATTCTATTTTAAATAATTTTTACAAAAACATCCCTTAATTAAAAAAAAAATGTCATAATGTTTAATGTATTTATTATAGTTTATATAGTAATTATTGTTAGTTTGCCGCATTTAGTATATGATAAAGTGTCCATCGACCTTAAACAACCCTCCAATTTACACCCTCACTATTCTTTTTTGACCAAACCCGAGAGTAAGTGACTCCGCAATGTGCAGTACTGCGGTATTACGGTACGAAGTTGACAGCTACGAATATATGATTGAGTTTCGACTGTCATTACTCATGGAGGGTTAATATTTTTCATTTTTTGATTTAAAATATTCGATTTTTAACTTTAAATACTAAAAACTTTGGTTAGTAGCGTAATTTTGAGGTTCAGTTATACATTAAGGTCCTGCGTAACTAGGTTATAACCCAAAAAAACAATTGAATTTAAAATAAACAAGTTATTTTACTTGAAAGAATATTCTAAATCCCCAAAAGTAATATGGAAAGTTACAGAATATTATACCACAACTTACTGGTTTTTGAAAGATGCCGCAAAGAAAATACGCTGAGCTGGGCAAATAACCGAACGATATATCCTCCACGAATCTTAGCGTTCTGGCACTCTGACGCTTCGATGCGTCCATGATGCCAGGAAAATCCGCATTTGATGCATGTTTTTATCCGTACGCCACCGCTCGCCGCCTTTTCGATGGTTTATTTCCCACCGAATCTTCGCCGGTAACCAGAAACATATTCCTGCCACACTGCAGAAACATCCCTCTCGTCCTGCGACCATTCCAAGAGATTTACTTAGACATCACACTCGCGTGCATTTTCATTCAGCTCGCACCCCGCATTCGTATTCAGCACGAGCGTTAGAATCGCGGAATCATTGAGTCTGCGAGTCGGGCAATCCCGAACGATCTACCCCATCTTAAGAGATGGCACAGAGTCTTGAGTGTAGAGGAGGGAAGTTAAGATGGAAGGTATTCCGGTGCAGTTCACATCAAGTTACCTCAATTCGTTTCCCTGCTTTGGCACACACTTACATACAAATTATATACACCCGCACCCTTCCAACACTAACACTGCTTCAAAATGTGATAGACGAGAGTAAGGGTGTTGGAAAGTCACGATGAGCGTATATAGGAAAATTTTCGTGGTAGTTTGAAATGTTGCGCTGTGCAAATATGTAGACAGGGTAGTCAGGGTAGTCAGAGGGATGTTCGGAGTAGTGAAGGCATGTGTGGTTGCCTGCAGCCTACAATTCAGGAGGCAGATTTTCCTAGAGTTTTCCAACGTGAATGGGAACGCGCAACGTTTTACTTCCGTCGAAGCGGCGAATCGCGTCCGGAATTGCCTGTTGAAGATGTAGAACCAGTGAAACCGTCACGATGTAAAATGGCATGTAAAACGTTACGGTCGTTTAGACGTTTAGACTTTACATCTCAGACAGTTATCTTACACAGGATCGGATTTATTTTTTTCAATTGTTTTCTTTCAAATTACAAAGCAAACAACCAAGTGTTGTTTTTGTTTTATTATTTATTATTTTGGTCAGTTGTTATTTGTTTTGTTTCACTTTTGTTTTTTTGTTTATTTTCGTTCCAACCCAACAAACAACTACTACAAGTTTTGTAGGTAATTCTAAATAAAATTTGATGTTTATCGATGCGATTTTGATTTAAAGAATGTTGGGATAAGCTTTGCAATACTGTAGATTTCTTAGAAAAACGTTTTGTAGGCTGTAAGAGATTGAGAACGATTGAAATCGACAGCGAATGTAAATCGCTTATGTAAAGACTCTCCAGATTGGCGCCGCATGTTCCCAAAAGAAAAAACTTTCAGTAAAAGTAGGTTGCAGGCAAAGGCAGGACTGGGTTGGCAGCAAATCGCTCCAATACGCCGTGCGTAATACACCTAATGCGTGTCTTTCTGTCGGGCGAAATTCGAATTCGCAAATAGTCATGCGTGAAGGGGGGAAAACGATGCGATACAACGACAACAACGACTTGAAACGATACATGTGCGCCCCTTGAAAATATGAGCAAAAAATAAGCGGAATATAAGCAGGATACAAGCAGGATATAACAGGTTTTTTCTTGCCTGTGACAGGACGCGACGGGGATGAATATACACATTCATGCCTTTGATAAATTGGCATTGATAAAAGTTACTCGTGCGATTTTCTTCAAGCATCCACCGAAAAGTAGGTTTATCTTCATTTTGATCGTGTTTTGAATAAATATTTCTCCAGACGTTTTTTATTTCGAAAATTCCTCCAAATTTTGATAGATGAATAGATGACGTAATAACACATGTTTCAGGTTACATCACCGCTTACCGTTACATCGGTGATGAATCGATTGCCATCATTGTCATGAATGTGATTAATTAAGATTAATCTCGGTCTACGTACGCTTGTAATGTTAGTCATTTATATTGCTCACATTTCCGCATCGAGTGTTTACATATTGCGCATATTAGGAGTAAATAATTACAATTATTGCATTAAACTTGCGATTATGATGGCGGCGGAGGCGGCGGTGGCGCAGGGCGAAGGCGCGGTTTGCCGATTATTAGCATGCTACCGCAAAATCAATAACGCGCGCGTCCGCGAGCGTTTAATGTCATTAAAGGGGATTATTAATTTTGTAATCTCGCATGTAACGCAAGCCTCCCCCCATCGAGTTCATTGTGCCATCGAGTCAATCACTGACGTTGCATCAAATTACATATTACATAAGTTCAGTTCATCAGTTAATTAAATCTATCACACAAAAATTTTAAATTTTTATAGTAGGCAACTTATAACACACACATAGTTTCGTTAGTAGTCAATAGATGGCGTTGGGAGTAATTTTACTAACTCTCGTCTTAATGTAAATTGTTACGATGTCTTTGGAAACTTTGATGATGAAAATCTAATTACAAAGCGTCGAAGACGCATTGACGCAATCGTTGTTGCAGGTTGCGCGCCTGAAGAGTAAACACGCGTCTACTGGTGGGCGTACAACTCGCAAATATCTCCCCTCAGCTTCTCAGCCCATCAAAAGGCACATGCCGGGTTTATTTTAATGAAGTTCACGTTTACATTTAACGTACTTGTTTAAATAACACATCAGTCATGACATAACAACACATAACCTCAATTACAGGCAATAGTTTTCGAAGACTACACCCCCCACACCCTTATGACTAACGAAGTTTATGTAAATTCCAACTAATTGTATCATTTAAATTAAAATGAATGAATTAAATTTATTTTGAGGTTATGTGAGGTTATGTGAGGTTATGTAACAGTGCTTCAGAAAACTATAAATAATAAAAATGGCGCTCGATGTCCTCGAAATGGTATTTAAATTACTGGACTGCCGCAAACCCTTCTGCTATGTTTTTTCCTCGAAAACTCCGTCACATGTGGAGATATTCGCTATATATCCTGCACATCCTCGAAATACGTCACTTAACTCATGGTATCATCGTCTGGTTCGCTTCCATCCACACTTTAGGGTTTTATGACGTCCTTTTCTACGTCATATGTATTGTATGTGGAGTTTTTTTTTGGATGCTGTCGATTTTGGTACATACAAGTGGTGTGTATGTGTGTGGGTGCGTGGAAAGCCCTTGCAGCGTTTTTGAGGTTAGAAAAAGAGCGCGGGGAGCGTTATTAATCTTACTAACATGACCGAAAACCCCAAACGCGACGGGTGGCGTGCGTGTGTGGGCATGACGTACCCAGCAACATCGGAAAACGTTTGGTTCACACAAGGTGTGAGAGGGAAGAAAAATGTGAGATATGTGTGGGGATTTTTGGGGGTTGCGAGGATCTACGAGGACCTACATGTCGGCGTGTTCTATATTTCATTCTGGTGTCGTTTTTTTTGAAATATGTAAAATATAATATGTTCGTGTTTAGAGTGCGCCCTAACTCACCCCCTAGAAGGGTAGTAATAAAATTTGTATCTAAAATTTTTAATTTTTTGTGATTTTTTTTATAAAAACTAGTAATTTAGGTTTTATCTAAGTGACGAAAACAGTAATATTGAAAATGTGACTTAGGGTTGTTGAGATTTACCGTAAAAAGAACTCTGGGTTCGGAGGGTTGATGCTGATGCTGAACAACGCAACAGGAGTTAATAGAAAAGTGGACTGGGAACGAAAACCTTCCGCAGCGTTTGAAAAATATGAACACTCGACTTGTGTGCTAAAAACTCGTAAATAACCGTCTGACAAAGCGCCAACCCTCACAACCCCGTAGGAATAACTCGAAAATAACCCTGCTGGCCATCTCATTCAGTGCGCAAAAAATGTGTCGAACAGTTTATGCAAAAATCCCTAACATAAATTACATAAATAACACAATTTCAGAAAAAGAAGCAACCCAGGGTTGAAATAAATCATCACATAACCTGAAAGCAAACATAAAGTTTTTAGGTTATGTGAATATAGGTACAATAAACAACAATAATACATCAAATGGGAACAAAATCGTATTATTTCGCTAGTAAAACATGAAATTATAAAGAAATTATATTAAAAGAGGTACGAAAGGGTCGATTAATGTGTTTACGATGCGCACTTTACATACACATGATGTGTTTGATGGTTGTGGGGGTGCAACGCGTAAATGTGCAAGCAAATGGACGTAATGAGCGTGGGCGTTCGTGTTTGGCCGCGTGGGTTTTTACGTAATTGATAAAAACTACCCCCGAAGAGTAACCAGTGTGACCAAGGCGACCATATGCAGCAGAAATGCTCATGTGATCAACGTGCGCGATCTAATAACCTCGGACATAGCGGCAGCTAAAAAGCTCTAAAACGAAAAACTAACGCGTGCGAGGGTAAACGTGAGTTAAGTAATTGGCGCTAACGGGGAGGGTTAAAACGGCGCCAAATTGTACTTCCGATTTGAATTACATATGCATAAAGGACATAAAGGAGGGAATGGGGCGCACAAAAAATGCTCACGCGTGTCTCGAATTAAGGATTATTTTATGTATTTTATCAAAATACTAAAACCACCCTTTTTGTTTTAGTCATTTTTTTTCACTCAAACAAAATATTTTGTTAGTATTTAAAATTATTACAGTCACAACTAAAAAACAATTGAATTATGTTTGATGTTTCGCTGAAAACAAGTTTTGTTTTGGACGTCTATGATTTGTTGGGTTTGAAGAAATCAAGATACCTTTGGTAAACAAACAATTGATTGTTTTGTGTGCCTCGAAATAATAAACTGAATTTTGTTTCAGATGTTAATTTGAAGATTCCACGTCGCCACGTCAGTGTAAAGTAATAAATTCAACTATAAATATCTAATTTTGGTAAGTTGTTCGTTTTTATTCAACTTAACCTAAAAAAACCAAACGATTTTTTGCTGCATCGTAAAATATCACTTGGTTTAATGTAAAATAAAAAAAATAAACACTATTAACTGTAGCTAAAGTAGATAAAAGCTATCGTAAAGCTTGCAATCCGTTGAAAATAGCGCTTAGAGTAAAAGTATCGATACTTTTCTTCACACATTCGAAAACATTGGAAGATAACACCTCGCAAAGATTAAATAAAACTTATAACTTTTATAAACTTAGAAATACTTAAAAAGCTTTTAAACAAGTTTAAAAAACATCGTTTCCAAAAAAAAAAACTTGGATAATAATTTGCTTGTTCCTCATCTTCTTTTACTTCTTTCACAATTCATTCTAATTTCGTCTTTTGTTCCGGAGGAAACACTGACATTCACCAGATCCATTTCGGCAGTGTTTTCACCTCTCATCTTGTTATAACGATATAACATGTTCATGAGATTGCGTTCTTTTTCGAAAATATCAGGGCGAGCTTTAACCATTGCTTTTGCACCCTAACTCAACTCCTCCTTCTCGTTTTCTTCTTCCTTCTTGTTCATTTCATGCACTAATTGGATGCGTCACGAACACGTTTCATCACGCGTGTTATAAACTCTAAATTTGGAGCGCGAGTATACCTAATAGTCGTCGTAATTCAAAAGTGTAGGGTGGTGTAGAAAAAATAAAGTTTCGTAAATGTTTGGTAATAAAAATTTTTGTGAATGGTGCTTTTATTTTGTGATTTTCAAGCCAATATGTATTGTTTGTTGGCTGGTGCTGGATAGAGTATAGAGAGTGGAGTTTAAATTAGGAAGTTGGCAGCGATGCGCTCGTTGTTTATCGACATCGACAACTAGGTGCGACCGCCGACCGACGCGTCGCGACGCTGCGCCGAGCGAGGAGTGTGCGGAGCCGATAAGAAAATTGATGAGCACGGCACGAGCCACGAGCTGAGAGAATAACTTCTATTTTCCATGGTGAATGGGCGAATGATATACTAGTTAGTTAGTTGTCTGGCAGAGAGACAAGCAATGCAGCTTCAAATAGATAGACAACAAATTTTGTATCAAAAAAAGTATTGAGTTTTTTGTGTTTTCAAAGTAGGATTTTCAAATTATTTTTGGTTATTCTAGTTATAGTTTTGGGTAGGTGCTACCAAGCCCGGCTAGCTCAGTCGGTAGAGCATGAGACTCTTAATCTCAGGGTCGTGGGTTCGAGCCCCACGTTGGGCGCTTCTTTTTCCTCTTAAATTAAATTTACATTTTTCATGAACTTAAATAACTTTAACCAAAAAATGGTAGGATCCAACCCTTTAGATATCAAAGATTCAGGTAATCTTAGTAAAAGATTTTCGTTATTTTTTTGGATTGTCTTGAATGATACTTCCTGATAGTACTAGATGGCAGTTGTTAAATCCAGTAGAATGAGAGCAGTTGGCAAGTGTAGTTTGCTTCAAGCTGAAAAACCTGCAAGCTGTAGAAGCTGGAAATCTCCGTGTTAACCATGTTAGATGGGGCGCGTAATGGAAATAAGCTGTAGCTGGTCGTTACGCGAAACGTATGTCTTTTAACGCTTAATTGGAAGCGAGTTGAGAAACTTGGGAGCGAGGAGCTTCAAACGAGTGGTGTGAGGTTTGCTTCAAGGACTCTACAGAACTCCACCGCGACAAGACGACGACGACGCTGACAATCGAGAAAGACGTTGCATTTTCTATCAGACTTAAAGGCAAAAGTCGGAAAAGAAATGAAATACGATAGATAAAACGAAGAGTGGTATAGATAGTGGATAGACAACCACATTGGTCAATAAAATAAAGTGTGATACTTTTATCCAAACCAGGCTTACTGTTGAGGGTTAGGGATTAAGGATTACACTTAAAAGTAGCATTGGACGAAGGTCCAGAATCATGTACCCTTTGTTAAATTCATCAAATTCACCTCTCCGAGTGTTTTCGATGATTCCGAGAATCCTTAGGTTTCCAAGGGTCGAGTTCGGTTCGTCATTCCATCGCATTATCTCTAATATCCCTAATTCGCGTCCCCGAGTCTTCATCATGCAAATGCTAGGGTTTCGTTGTTTCCTTTCCCTCTTTCGCCTGGAGTGGCAAGACGGTGAAGCAGCGAGTTAAAGTTGATCCCAGTTTCCGCAGTTATGCTCACATTCTTGCCCATCACGAGGAAACGAGAGCAATTGAAACGAGCGCATGGAATAGATCCCTGCTCACCTAGCTCACTAGTGTGTCTCTTCGTTCTGTTCGGTGAAACTTGTGAGGTTCTGCGAGTCCAATCTAGTTGGTCTAGTTGGCATGGCAACACGTTGGAGTCTTGTCGAGTTCGTGCGTTTGCCGGCTTGCGGCTAATGCCCACGACCCACCCTTCTCCACAGTCGCATCGGAAGAGTGGATATCGCGATATAATAACGACCCGGACGAGTGTCGGTGGGTCGGTGTACTAGGCCGCCGCCTCCATCACGACTGGTGACTCACCTACGCTATACGCACCTATTTTATTTTATCCACGACACCAGCATGACACGTTTTCACATTTATTCCGGGCTCCAAACTTCACTCTGCAGATCGCTTTTCTTTCCCATTCTTGATACCGTGATGCTTCGAACGCTCGTTGTGTAACGGGTGTAGCACAACATTTGCGAGTAATCGTGCGGCGGGAATCGACGCAGCGAGTGTCCTCGAGGGAATGAGGGAGGAGGCAAGTGGAGAGGTCTCTGGAAAATGTCACGCAGACATCGAACGAAACTGCCGAACGAATACAGGCAACGATTTGCGGAATGGATGAGTGAGCGAGTGAACAAGTCCGGTGTTTGCGTCCGAGAAAATCGATGTGAGTTTAGTAGAGTGCAGGGAAATTGGGTTTATGCAACTTGTATACCTACTTTAACTACGTCTGTAGGAGAACTTGATACCGACGTTTCTGATGATCTATTTCTTGGAAACTTTGTGTGTTATATGCTTGTGGTGGGTTTTAAATGAGGAGACGAAATTGAAAAGATTTGATTAAGTTTTATTGCGGAATCATTGGGATGTGGCCAATTCCGATTTTAATTTTCCAGGAAGAGATTACTAAGCCTGGCTAGCTCAGTCGGTAGAGCATGAGACTCTTAATCTCAGGGTCGTGGGTTCGAGCCCCACGTTGGGCGTTCTTTTTTTAGTTAAAGCAAAAACAATTTGGAGTTTTTTATTTGAAAAAATTGGCACGTATGAGGTTCAAACCCACAAGTCTGAGATTAAGAGTCTCATGCTCTACAGACTGAGCCAGGCGTTCCACCTCTAGTACGGTGACATCCGGCGTTTTCCGCATTTTTCTCCTCAGCGAGGTGATGAATTTACCACGCGTCTTATTTTCTTCTCTCCCGAATCAAAAAATGAAATAAAAGCCGGTGTTAGGTGCACCGTATCGACCCCGGTCTCGGGCTCTCGGAGGTGACTGGCATCGCCTTTACATCTCGTCGCAGCATCGCATCGTACATCTCTCGTCGTTGCCGCCTCCATCCATCGTGACGACGCTCTTTCGCTGTAATTGTGCGCCCGGACGTCTTTCCGCACCGCACCGCTTTTTGCCTCTTTGCGCGTCCGCTTTTCCATCAAGTGTGCGACAAAAACGCGCGCGCAACCCGTCAAGCCGTTTCGCATCGCGAACATCAACCTCATTCCTCGGCTACTCGCCCGGTGCGCTGCCTTCATTCCACAGCGCGCGCTAACTCTATTTACCGCGTCCTTTTCGGTCTTCACATCCAACCATCCTGCGAGGCTGTCAAGTCGAGAGGTATGTGCGACACTTTCCCGGCATGCGACTTGTTACTCACCACTACAATGCACAATGTGCGCGCACTATTCACATACAGTGAGTTTAATCTTTGGCGAAATACGAAATGTGTCGAAAGCTAAGAACAAAGAACACGCAAAAATGGTGGAGTGGCTTGTATGTTGCGATGCTTCCTTCTCAGCCGAGATGCGAGCGAGTGTGGAGTTGAATTCGTTCCGAGGCAGTCGAGAGCGGATTAAGAAGGAAATCTGACAGGGATTATTTCATACGCTATGCGCGCGAGCGACGCTGACGACGGCTTGGCACTTTCTCGCTGTTGCTCGTCCTCGTTTTCGTCCTGGCGTAGCCGCTCAAAGGCGCGACGCGACTTTTCAAAGCTCCCGGACAACTTTTCCAAGCACAGCGTGTGCGATACGCAAACAGCGGATGTGCGGCGAGATGCGGAAATGGCATATATGTACCAACACTACCAACACTCCCAGTACCATGTACGCGCAGCCTGTGCACGCCGGAGTAAAAGTCGAAAAGCTTTGGAGCGCGATGGCAAACGAGCCGGCGAAGCCACTTGAATAAAATCCCAAACGCCGCCGACATTGCCGCCGTATTGCACACGGAGGGACTTAATTAAATTTTGTGGTTTTGCGATCAATAGCTGGCAAAGCTTCGAAACTTACTGGGGAAGACACTGGATACGCAAAGCTGCTTTAACTGAACGGATGCAATGCGTCAATTTTTGACTGAAGCAGCAAATGCACAGACCGTCTACCACTCTACCGGATAGTAAACTAAAGTCAGTTTTTTCTCAAAGTAATTTTTTCAACTAACCTAGAAAACACTGAGTCACCAGCCCGGCTAGCTCAGTCGGTAGAGCATGAGACTCTTAATCTCAGGGTCGTGGGTTCGAGCCCCACGTTGGGCGCAACTTTTTCTAACTTCCAAACATTAATTTGAACAGAAATATCAACAAATGCATTTGAATCCTCCAATAATGTCTACAGAAACAGGAAATGTTGTGGACTTCGTAAATTTTCTGTAGTTTTGGTGTATTTTGATATTAGTCTTTGGATATTTTTGAACCAATACCATCAAGCCCGGCTAGCTCAGTCGGTAGAGCATGAGACTCTTAATCTCAGGGTCGTGGGTTCGAGCCCCACGTTGGGCGCATTTTTTTCAAAACTTTTTCAAACAAATAAAAGCAAAAATAAACACACCAAATGTAAATATCACAATCGGTAACAAGAATCAATAAACATAGTAGAGCACAGTGGAGTTAAAATTAAAGCGCATTTAAATTCAGGGTCTCGCGGGTTCACCAATCGTCGGCGGAGTCGGCACTTTTGTCCACCACGTTCTCCAAACATTACAAAACTGTTTAACATTAACTGAACTCTATACTAACTTTCATTTTAATTGCTCTACTTAACATAAACATTAAAAATACTTAACAGTTTATCCATTAAATCAAAAAATGTAACGCCTTGAATTAACAAAAACAAAATTATAGATATCATCTAAAATAAATTACACAACTATAGGTTGACAGTGTCAGCACACAATACATACGGTTGAAATGATTCCAATGGTTGCAATCGTCTGAATACTTAGATCCGAAATGAATGGAGAATGGAGAAATTGACAAGGGAGCGAGCAACGAGCATCGAGCATCGAGCATTGAACAAGCGTCCCTTCACTCACGAAGGGGACGAGTAGGGATATACGAAAAAAGCAAAGCCCCATATTGATACGAGGATACGGCAATGCTGTACAGTTGTAAGCAAACAATGTGCACACTGGCGTCGCTGCTTTTGCTCGCCTCGTCATGAAAATGTTTAGTCACAATCCGCATTCGGTAGTCACACACGCAGTCGTTCAGCTGCCTTCGGGCAGAAAACATTTCAGCTATAAAGTTCGGTGCTCCAATACCAATTTCAGTTATGAGTTATACAATTTGGATCAGTGCATAATCACCATCAGTGCATACCTAATCATTAATAAATTCAGTGACAACAAAACAACTTACTCAGTGACTTAGAAAGCATTCCAGGCGTTGTTAGTTAATAACATAAAATTGTCATAAACGGTACATTACTAAATCTACTTATAAGATAAAAATGTTTGAACAATTTCGAACGCCCTCAGCGATTAGAAGTCCAAATTACTTGAGATAACATGTGTAAACACTCATTGGTCGCTCTTTCTGTTTTGGGTAACCAAACAACATTAAACTTTTTTTTATTCCTCGGTTTCGGTGAGATTTGTGAGTTTATTTTGTTGCATTACATTACATTTTGCTCACATTCTGTTACGTTTCCAACTTGAACGAGTTCACTGTATCAAAGTATCATATAATTTATATTTAGACACTGAAAACGCGTGCTTTTCGTGTTTTATGACCGCTGAAAATCTGAAATACGGCGAAGAGTGAACGTAAATTGCACATTTAGCACAAACGTTGTATATTTAACTCAAACTTTTTCATATAAATTAGAAATATAAACAAAAAGTGTTGAATTTTTTGTTTTTAAACATTTTAACCTCAAAAAAAGTGATATGATCCACGTGGTACTAAAACAAAATGGCCGCATTACATGCATGGTAAGTTTTCTATACATAAATGTTATTAATTAATATTATGAATTTATTTATTTGAATAATTCAGTACGTTTGCTTCACTTTCTTTTTGTTGTGTCTGAAAGTTAGGACGTTCGACAGGAAACTCGCAAAGTTTCGTGTTGCAAAATAAAACACGACATTTAGTTTCGTCTCGTTTAGGTTCACGCCAAGTTGAATAGCAAGGCATTAGGGCAATGGAGAAATGGCGAAATAGAGAAATGGCGTTTGTTGCGAGTTGCGTAGCTTAAGCAGTAAATAATAAATACAAATGTGTGGTGCGCTCCCTACCGCGCGTTGTGGTCTTCCTTCCTGCTGTCGTTTGGGTTGCCTATTCCCACAGGCCTCACAGCTACTCCCTTCGTTCTGCAAACCTCTACTTACATTATACAACAATTTAATTCAAACAAATTGTAGTGGAAACTATCCCACTAGTCACTAAACTATTTAAATTATTTTTTAACTCGTTTAACAATTTCCATCATTTATAACCTCCAACTTTTTGCTTGCGACGCTAAAACTAGGTTATGTGTACTATTATGATAGAGAACTAATCCGTGATGGTGACATTTGTAAATATCTGTCTCTTGGGTTCGTTGTTAATGTTAATCCAACGCGACGCGAATACACATGATAATAATACATGGCGTAATACGTTATGGGTTCTACACGTTGACATATCCACACATACACAGAGAACGGGATGTTGTTATTAATTGTCTGCAATGAGATAATTGTTTCCTTTCATTAGGGGCGACGTGCCAGCTGAAAATGGGTCACTTATTACATTCTATCCTCCATTCTCGCATCCGCAGTACGGCTATAGTTTGACGGTGGTACGAAGAAGATGTTGTAGTATTATGATATCGCGTATTTCATACTTGCTTCTTGCGGCTGTAATTGTAATGAGTAATGACATACAACCGAAGCAGATTTACTCAAATGTGTGTTGATAGTTGATAACATTATTCAATTCTAGTTGTGGAAACAGTACGCAACTAACGCCATCTATCGATTTTTTTTTCAATTTAAAATTTAAAAATTAATAACCTTCAACAGTGATAAAAATAACCGTTAAGTTTTTTTTTTGTTTTTTTATCTTTTTGCGGTTATTACGCTTTGTGGTTAGGTTTTAGTAGTCGAGGACGAGTTGATTAGTGCCATAGTCCGAACGAGGGCAATATAATTGGCCGGTTCCTGCTTTAATTGAAATCGCAATAATCCTGGTCTAGTCGTCGTCGGTTCGGCACCAAACGTTGGTTCCGCTTGTTGTACCAATGCTTATATTTGCACAATGCCGCCGCTCTTGCCGTTCGTTTGTTCGTTCGTTCTCGTCTAAAGTCTAAACGCTGCTAGCGCTTGAATGTTATAGCGTTTGAACAGGGTTAGGAATATAAATACAAACGTAAATTTGCACATTGAACGTTTGCATAGTTAGCTCTCGGCAAAACACAGTGGAGCACGACACGACCAAACGGGTAAAATTCGTATTTTACCTTTGAGTAGCGCAAATCAAGAGATTGCTAGGCAACCAATTATACTAATGCGCTATACACTTAAACTAACTGGGCTAGTTGGGTAAAGTTGTTAGGGTTGTTAGTCGAGGTAGGATTTAATGAAATTAACACCAAAACTCCCATTTTTAGGTTAGGAATTTAGAAATTTCATTTTTTTGTAATGTTACTCATTATTTCATTATTAAACGTTTGATGTAATTCATATTAACACAAACCGGAAGTTGTTTCCTGTCAAATAAATAAAAATTGTCGTTAGTTTTCATCAGTCATCATCAGGTATAGTAGGATTTAGTTGGGACCAGTAGAACGTTCACACAGTTGTAACTAATCAAAGTTAATCAGGAAGTGGTTTATATTTCTAATTATTTATCAGTTGCATGCAGGCGTTACTGTTTTGTTTGTGTTTTGTTTGGTTCTTGTGACTTTATAATGAAAACAGTTTTTATTGGTTTTTGTTTCGTTTCGTTTTTGTTTGTTCGTTTTTCGTGTTATAATGCCTCTAACTTGACATTTATTCAAATAGAAAGATTTTCCACCGCTTGAAATGTTCTTTCTCGTTCGAATACGTCCCCTTGTCGCCTTTGTGGCTTTGTCTTTCACGTTTCTGTGACCTTTCGAAACTGCTACTTGTTAGGCGCGCCCTCATCGTTCGTAGTTGGCCTTTGATTTCGTTTCCATTCCGCTTCCGCTTGCAACGCTTCCAACACTAACAACTATCCAGAAACGCACACAGATATAGTTTCATTTGTTGCTTTGTTGAATCATCCAAGATGCTGTGTGTTGTTTGTGTGATGATGACACAGCGCGAAATAATACTTGCGAAGATAAGAGAAATAATATTAATGCTCGCATCGACGTCAAAGAAATCGTAGAAGCGTACCAGTAAAACCAACAGCTCTACTTTGCGTTAGTTTTCCCTACTTTTCCTTAGTGTTTCTTAGTTTTCCTGTGAGTTACGCCGAGAGTCACAGCGCATCTTAATGTGGAATATAAATATGAAAGTCAGGGAAGAAAATTACCCTCGAAATGTTTTAAAAATGTGCACTATGCGCAAAAACAGCAACAAAAAGCAACCCGGGGATTCGTAAAAAAGAAACACGACCGGATGCACTTTTGGTATCTCTCCGTTTTGTGACTTTTGGGTTGCTTTCTTTTATCTCCTTCATTCCGTGTGTCATTTTTATGTTTTTATTTTCCTTGTGTTGTGCGTTTGTTTTTTCTCTTTTATTTTATACCTCGCACACACAATTTGAATATGAATGCCAGTAAAACTCGTGAACTCTACGGGACTCTTTGGCTGGAGGCATGGAGGCACCGAGCAAGGATGCTGCGTTCTATACAAAACCGCATGCGCTGAACAAAGGCAAACGCAAAAAAGATCCAAAAGGCAAAAACGCAGCACAAGCATTCGAAGCATTCAGATGCAAATTAAATTTTTTGTGCGCACAGGAAATTGTAAAAATAGCCTTGAGACCAAAATGGACCCACACGACCCCTCGTGTTAGACACTCAAAGCGTTGACATACTGGCTGACTGACACGCCAAAGCAAAACTAACCTGAAATAATCATCATCACAAAGAACAAAACTAAAATCAACTTGTTGGTTTTCATTTTTTTTTATCAACAACAACAATTAAAGACAATCGTCTTTTGTTGTTATTGATGATGGTTTGATTGCACAGATTGGTTTTCTTTTGTATGTTTTATTGTACGTGTCTCCTCTTTGTGGTTGAGAAAAGAATTCATAGAAAGAATCGACGCAATTTGTGAAAGCACACTGGAGAAATAAGGGGATGACGATCACTTCTTGTTTTACGCGTCAAACGTGTAAGCGATAGCTTGATGGCTCGATTGTTGTCCAATCTAACCGTTGCTTTGAGTGTCGTGTCCTAAAAACACAATACCACGTTTCGAGGACTTGGAGGACTTGCCACGACGACCTGGAAACGTCGAGGAAATGTCAGAAGATAGCAAAACTAATAACGTTTTCGTTTTCATAAATGGCATTATAGAAAACCGGAAATATCCCTCTAGGGATGTGTTTGAAAATAATACGTACAACTCATAAGTTTATAACAAGAAAATATGATGTCAAAATGGTGCTTACTGACCGAACTAAGGTTTTGACATTAAACAAAAGGGAATGTTCCAATCATACTCACGGGGGGAGAAAAGAAAATACCCTTAGTTGTGCGAGTTGAGTCTGCTTACGCATTTCAAGGAAATAAGGGTAACGCAAGGCGTCGGAACAATAAGGTCCTGATTACATCGATATCTGAACGATCCTTGACCTCTTCCCGACCCTACTCGGCGCGTTTACGCACCGTGCGCCACTCTCACCCCGGTACCTTTCAAGGGTTGGCGAGTAAACCCTTCCAGAAACTTAGAGAACTATAGCTGGAGCAGAAAAAGGAAGCCTGGAAGACTATACGGCTGATAGAAGTAAAAGTAAAGTGCACTTAGTACCCGGCAGTTTTTAATACGTCCGGGATAAGAGAAGCTTCAAAACTCCTTCAGAATATCCGCCACGGACGATAAAGTGTATATCTGGTTGCGGTGTGTGTACAATTTATTTTTTAGTTCAACTACTCGCCACTAGATGATTGAATTAAAATTAATAAAAATCTCAAAGGCAACAAAGCCAACTAAGCTTTGGAATGTTTGTTATCATAAAATAAATATTGCCATAGCCTACTTTCTTTATTTTATTACGTATTCTCATCCGAAATTCAAAGCATTCTCACAGTGTCGTCGTTAAGTTGTCAACGCTGGTAGTTAGTTTCAATTTTTTTCATCTCCCACATTTTCTTTTTAACTCAACCGACAGATGGTGAACACATTTGGCGGGAATTCAGCTGGAAGTTGATGTTTTTAGTATCTTAAAACTTAACTGAGATGTATCTCTCTCTGGTGGTGGTTGTTGTGGTTGGTAATTTCGTTTACGCGCTCGAAAACTGCTATTTGGGTAATTCGGTAAGACCGTGCACACCCGAAGCGGTCCGAAATGCTGTGGAAGTATTCGAAAACTCTAAACAGACTAAACATGTAAAGTGGACTCCAGAGTTGGGTAAAAGCACCCTGTGCGAAGAGGTCCATTCTTAAAATTGTTCACCCCTCAGTGAATGTTTTGTAAAGGTTTATTGTGAAGATTTCGTGGGTAAATCTCGTGTTTTGCAACGATTTTCCACACGAATGACAATCAACAAAAATTATCCCTTCTTTTGTTTTTTTTCAATCAAACGCGTTTTAGTTGTGAACGTTAACTAAATGATTTGTACATAATGCTGTTATTATTTTGGTTCTTTTGTTTTTGCGTACAACGCTTGCTTGGCGTTATTATTAAATAAATGAACGTCGACTTTTTGGAGAATGCGCCACATCGCGAGTTTGCTTGCTTGCTGTTGAGTAATTAAAAGAGTGAAGGCGGGCGATAACAGATTGACTGCATACTTTGCCGGTTTTAACAGCGTTGGGTGGCATTGCTGCACAAAGCCTTACGCCCGCCTCGTTTGCGAATTAAATACTTTAATTATTTACTAAATGTCGGCAACGTTGCGTCGACTTTGCTATAAAATGCAAACGCGAATACGCTGCAGAAAGTGCGAAAGACGATTAGATAAATTTGTAAATACAAAATTAAAGACTACTAAAGCACAACAACGGAAATTAAAATTAAATATTTTACGTCACATAAAACTTTCTTGAAATTGTCAAAATTGTAAATATAAAAAATTTGCATTGAAAGCGAAAACATGTGTCGTATGTCATGCAAATCGTTTCAATTTAGTACGATCCCAGGTATAAAATAACCATTTCATTTTTCTATACCCTGCTATAACCAATATCTTCGGCTTCAGTTCAGACCCTTAAAGTCTTAAAGATCTTCATTGAAAAATTTAGTTTTGGTTGCTTCCACACACTTCAATCCAGACGTGCTTGTTCTTGGTTTTCTGGTTGGATTTTCGTCGTCGTTGTGTACGTTCTTGTTTTCTGGTGAATTTCTGCCTAGGAAGCTGTTTTGTGTTGGGTAGTTGGGGTCGCACGTGTGCGTAAAACCCTCGCGCGCGCACTTTTGTGTTTGGGATGGCCCATGCCTCTCTCTATTCTGGTCTGGTTATATTCTGGTGTCGGCGTGCCCTATGGGGTTATGCTGGTTTGCATTATGTACAATGAAGTAAAACTACACACGTGAACATGTTTTTGTCCTCAGTAAGAAGGAAACCGGAACAAAAGATGTTCCCAAAAAATTTAATGCTTACAAATGCCTAGTAGATGTTAGAGGTTAGACATCTAGTAAAGGTTCAAGTATTCAATTTAAATTTTTGAGTGGTAGAGGATGTAGACAAAATCACGTTTTTGACTAAACATAACCTAAAAACTTAAAAAAAACTACAAACATTTAATTTTACTTGTTTTTTGTTACAGATTTTACCCTGAATCCCAAAGGATATGATTGATTACCTTACTAACCTAAAAGTTTTCTGTAAGTACTGTAAGTGTATGCAAACCTAACCTAATTTACGCGCCATTTAAGTTGTAAAATCTAATAAATTCCCTATATTTGAGTATTTATTTAATTTATATACGTATTGGTTTGTTCACTTTCGTTTTCGTTTTGTGACTTTTTTCTTCATCCCGTAACCAAACAGCTGAACGTGCTGAAGTAATGTGGGTGTGCAGAAGCTGTGAACGAAAGAAAATCCTTGTGAGTGCGTGCGTCTCACAATAGAGCGCAAGATAAGAGCCGAAAAGCGTCTGCCCGAATTTCGTCACTGCGCTTCTTTGCCGCATCGCCGATACTCTTCGACGGAGGGACAAATTCACTGTCGGTCTTTCAGACCTTTCAGACTTCAAACGTACTTCGTACGACTAGTACCGTAGTAGTTTTCAGTGTAGTATTCAGTGTTTAGTGTTCAATTTAATAACAACTATCAGAATAACCACACATAACCAAACATAACCTAACTTAACCAAATTTAAACAAAAAATTTAAAAAACTAGAGTTAAATTTATGTTTTCGTGATGTTTGTGTAAGTACTGAGTAAGTATTTTATGATTCATAGTTTTTTTTTTTTTCTGGTAAAAACGCATGGGAAAATTTCACATTTTTATGCTGCACATGTTTTGGGAAACACATGTGTCCGAACCACTCCAAACGCGCACAGCAAACAAACGCTTGTAACACACCATCATCATTAAAGAATTCAATTTAAAAAGTTTCATTAATCATTCCGAACGTTTCACATCACAACTTAAACCTAAACACAGAATAAAAACAATAAAAACAAAACAATAACAACCCGAAAGTTTTCAATACTTTTAAAAGTAAGTTTTATTAATTTTATTTCCTCAATTTACTGAAATGAACAATTTGTTGTTAATCTAAACGTGTCGTGTGTAACCAGTGTGAAACAGCCACTGCTCGAATGCATCCCGACACATTTTCATTGCAATTAAACCCCCGAGAGCAAAGCGCCGCGTGCATAAATGACTGTCATGGAATTATCCGATGTTTTCACAGCTTTTATTCATTACACGTTACACCACGTCTCTCCCTTGTCGTACAGTCCACCGCCAACACAGAGAAAACGCACCCGGCTTAACTCGAGCTTTTCCCTGCTCTCGTTGCTACTTATGTTGTCTGTTTAATTCATTTCGCTCATTTCGTTACATTTTGGTCCACCAACAGTAACACGCGATTTAATCTACTGATACGTTATACAATTTAGTTACTTAAATGCTGAGATGAATAAACGTTTTAAATCATATTGTTTCGTAATAACTTTGGGTTTGCGTGGCCAACAAACGCGCAACTTTTTAACAATACGGATTTGAACCAATTTGAACTTTGACTTTTTATGTGACACATAAAAAACTTTGCTCGTTACACTCCCTTTTGACCGAAATTTATTATTCGTTTAAGATGGCGGCTAGTTTTAATTAAAACGCGACCAATTATAAATTTTGTTATTAAATGTTTTTCTTTCTATTTTGTGTTTTTAATATTTTTGTATTGTGTTTCGTTATAATGAAATTGTTGGCTATAAATTCCTTCTAATTGAGTTTATTAACGCCTAATAATATCAATTATCAGCTGTTGGGTTGTTGCTTTACACTCTGATAGTAACACCAAACATTTCGTTTTGAGATGAAATTGAATGACATAGATGAGTCATCGGACAAAAACGTCATGCAATAACTAACGCTTGATAACTGAGTACTGCTACTTGTTGTCCACGACCAACAAAACGACAACTAAACAATTTCACTCATTGTGAGTAAGTATGTCTGAATTAAATGAAGCTTATTTATTAATAGGAGTCTGTGACTCGCTTTTATCTTAATAACAATTGACAACGCAGACGTTTTGTTATCGGTGCTTACGATTTATTTAAATTTTAAGCTTTGATACTACCGCCATCTATGGATGAATAGACTTTAATGTGTATACTTGGTTGCATAGATTAAACTTTGTGTTTGTGGTGTGTTTCTTTGATATATGTTTATACCTCTCCAAGCAACACTCTTAACACTTCTACACAAACAAGAATCTACCCTTGAAAATAACACAAAGATCATAAGCATTGTCCATTGTTCATGTGTCCAGATTACTCTTACTGCTCATGCAAGCAGCTCCAGGCGAGTTCATTTTCATTTTCTGTATTTCTTTGCGTTTGCTTTTTGCTGTCCTGCTCTGTTGCTTATTTGTCCACTGCCGATTTTCTTCTTTCTTCTAAGGGTTGCGGGTGTGTGTGTTTATCAGACCCAAGCACGCGTTATATCGTGTCGGG
>JARJDS010020708.1:0-10609 GCA_030264155.1 Atheta pasadenae | reverse complement strand
GAATCAATTGATGTTGGTGATGAAATTGATGTGATTAAAGGTCCAAGTCCAACAAATCCAAAATTATTGACTGTGGCTCGAGTTGAAGTGTTGAATATTACACCAAAGGATGAATATATTGCTTTAAAGTTAAGAAGATGTAAAACATTGTTAATTGAGAATTATAAAGATGCTTGGAAATCTAGTTGATGTAATAGTAGAATAAAACTGTTATAAAATTTGTTTTAATATGTAAATAAAAGTTTACCATTTTTTGTTTGCATTTAACACTTTAAAAATAATAATATAAATATTCCTTTAGAGGACTTTAAAAGTATGTGTAAGGACAACAAATTTATGTTCTTATTTATAAATCAATTAAAATAAAAAAAAACAATGTGAACCAATACAAGTTATGTCAATTCAACAACTCAAACATGTATAGTGTGAATTGGGTTGCATACATTAATTGTGCGTTTTTATTATATAGCTTATATAGATTATATAGATCAGCGATGGCGAACCTTTTTGAGACGTGGGTCAAATTTTGCTTGTTATTTTTTTTAGTACAAACTAATAGGTCATTAGGAGTACTATTTAATTGCCAAATTAATTTATAAAAAGCAATGCATGGGTCAGTGAAAAACCTTGCGTGGGTCAGTGTGTGTGTAGCGATAAAATAAAAACTTTAGCAAAATATAAATTTTTTTAAATGATTTTTATGATAAAACTAATATTATAAAATATATCCAAACTAATAATTACAATGAATTATATATCATTTTAAAGAGAATTAAATTATCTATAAAATGGTCTATTGTACATTGTGTTATTGTTAATTAGTCTTTAATTATTGTGGTTTAAACTAAAACTTTGTAAATAAAATTAGTTAAAAAATTATAATTTGTTTGTTTTTTGTTTTTTTTTTAGATTCGTGACCCATTTGATGAGACTCAATGCAAAGAATGTCTTCCTGGTACAGTACCAGACACCCTGCACGTGCAGTGCGTTGACATCCCTGAAGAATACTTGCAACCAACGAGTGCTTGGGCGATTGGTGCAATGGCATTCAGTTCAACAGGAATTCTCGTCACTATGTTCGTTTGCGGGGTGTTTATGCGTCACAACGACACCCCCGTGGTAAGGGCGAGTGGTCGAGAGCTCAGCTATGTCCTCCTGGCTGGTATCTTCATGTGCTATGCGGTAACTTATGCATTAGTCTTCAGACCAAGTGATATTGTTTGTGGAATTCAAAGGTATGACAAACTTAACCTCAAATTTAACCTCAAAATTAATTGTAACATTAAAAACATTAATATTTATAGGTTTGGTGCTGGGTTTTGTTTTACGGTTGTGTATGCCGCCCTGCTGACAAAGACGAATCGCATTTCGCGCATCTTCAACGCCGGGAAGAGATCGGCGAAGCGTCCCAGCTTCATTTCGCCGCGCTCGCAGCTCATCATCTGCGCCGGTTTAGTCGGCGTGCAAGTAAGTGCAATTTCCTGCAATATCCTACTAGCCAGACACAAGGGTTTTCATTCTTTTCCCGGTTTACTGCTTTAGTTTGGTTGCAAGCGAACCAAGATTGAGGTTATGATGAAACACGTTTTGAAACAAACACCATTTTTGCTTTGAATTATATGCCTCTGAAGAGGTTTTTGTTTGTGTGTGTGTGGTAGTATGCGTGAGTGTGTGGGTGTGCAATTTTCCGGAACAGTAAGCGGAAATTTATGACATTAATAAGCCGATAACTCTGCACTCGATAGCGAAAAATGACAAAAACAAAATAAATTTTCAACGCGCCATAAAATAGGGAAAAACTATTATTTCATAAAAAGTTATACCACCAGTCAATAGATAATTTTATTGGTAATATTTATATAAAAAGATAATTGTAATTTATTTAAAACTTTAAAGGTTATAAACATTTTTTGCCAACAAAACAAATCAGAAATAATCAAAAGTTAAAGTTTTAGTTTAAGTTTTATGTTTATACTTTGCCTTTAAATATTTCATAGTTTAAGTACTGCTGGTGTATTGTGTTATACATCATTTTATAGATAATTTAATTAGCTTTTTA
Source organism: Atheta pasadenae (assembly GCA_030264155.1). Lineage (NCBI taxonomy): Eukaryota > Metazoa > Arthropoda > Insecta > Coleoptera > Staphylinidae > Atheta > Atheta pasadenae. The sequence continues at coordinate 8,550 of JARJDS010020708.1, read as the reverse complement.
ACTGTTTTTAGTATATATTTTTAATATTATTTTACAAGGAATTATATACAGTTTTATAATTGTTGTCATTTTTTTATACAATTATTTTACGTATAACTTTAATCGCGTATAACCTACATTTATTGAATCATTGGTTTATTATTTTATACACTAAATTAAAGATAATTTAATTATCTATCGATACGTGTAATTTAAATTTATGTACTTAGTTTGTATAAAGAGTTACAGTAGGTTTTTGCGAGAAAAACAGAAATTAAATTTTCATCATTTTGACTTTACAACTAAATTATTAAAATGTAATAATTAACTTTATATCTTGTTTGGCATTTTATGGTAAACAATAAACAATTGTTTAGTGCGTACCCTTGACGCTTAAAATTTAATATCCCCCGCTCGTAAAAGGATTAAAACACAAAGTAACACAAAGAAACGCGTTTGCGATATTAGCAGATCGGATCGCATTAACCAAGTCAGGACTGGGGCGATAACGGAGTTAATGAAATTTCCTTTATTTTCTCTTTTGCTGCCTCCGTCGCCGCCAACAGGTGCTGATCAACGCTGTGTGGATGGTAATCTCACCGCCGAAAGCGATCCATCATTATCCGACGCGCGAAGATAATCTGCTCGTCTGTTCGTCCTACATCGACGCCTCCTACATGATTGCGTTCACCTACCCCATCCTCTTGATTGTCATCTGTACCGTGTACGCTGTACTTACAAGAAAAATTCCGGAAGCTTTCAATGAATCAAAACATATTGGTAAGAACATTTTCAAGTTTTAAGTTGAAAGTTTAGTTGAACTTTAACCATTAATAACTCGTAAGTAATAAAAGATTAAGGGTTGATTAAAAAACACAATTATTACAAATTTAATTATTGTTTTAGTAGTGAAAACAGAATTAATTTATGTTTAATATTTATTGAGTTATAAACAAAAAACTAAACAAAAACATAAAATCACAAATAAAAATTTGTTAGAAAAATTTATTTTTAACTTTAAATTAAAAATATTTAGAACCACGTAACTAAAACATATTATATGTCAAATTAAAGATAATTTTATCTACTTTTAGAATAAATTAATTTCTTTTAATTATCTTTAAAATTATAAAAGTTATTAACAAAACTCTAAACAAAAACATAGCATTTGACGCAAAAAAATTGAAACTTATTTTTTGTAGTGTTAATTAAAAATTACACAAAAGCTCTATTCGACTTTTGTTAACACTAAACAATAGAGACTTTAATCCACTTCAAACCCTGAAAAAAACAAATAGTATTCACCAGCACGTTTGGTCGTTATTCCACAAAAAAAGTCACACACGACATACAAATATCCAGACTCGCAAAAACAACTTCACAATAAATTGCCATAAAAACAGCTTTTATCCACAGTTGACTAGCCGTGTCATACATGGTTAGAAAACTAATTTATTGGACCGTCTAGTACAGTTAAAACTAGTTTGGTATTCATCCCCTGTTGTCATCCACAGAGCGTTTTAAACCACAAAACACAAAAAACGTAACGCAAAAATATAGCCACTTAAACTTTCGAAGCTCAAAACAGGTTTTAATTAATTTTTTTCACCAAATTTAAGTAACCACATCAAAGATAATTTAATTAACTACCCTTGGGTATAAAATTTAGTTCATTAAAGTGACTCAAACAGAAGTTGTGGTTAAAAACGTAAAAGTTTGCGGTTTACGCTTGGGTTTTATGCGTGGTATAAGTAACACGGGTTGCCTATAGTGTGGGCCTCGATAACAAACCGCAAACAGCTTATAAATATTCCGCTAGAGGGTGGTGTGATGCACAACATTTTGTAGTATCATGGTTGTGTGGTCTGTTTGTCTTCGACATAACGAGTTCGTGTGCTTGTTGTAAATCTGTGCGTCTAAGTCTTTGTTTTGTGTCGTGATTTAGGATTTACGATGTACACGACGTGCGTGATATGGCTCGCCTTCGTCCCTTTGTACTTCGGCACTGCCAACCACGTTGCGATGCGAATAACGAGCATGTCCGTCACGATCAGCCTCTCGGCAAGCGTCACCGTCGTCTGCTTATTTTCCCCTAAGGTACGTTCAATTTTTATACGCCACGCTCGTCAAACATAAAACATATTCATGCCGTTTATACTAAAGTTTGTAAAAGTAACAAAAAAAATAACGAAACATAATCAGTTTAGTTCACATGTATTTTTCATACAAAATAACAAAACTGTAATATTGGTTGCCTACATTACATGACATAAAAAACTGTCACTACAAAATGTCATAGCATTCATTGTTTTTTTTTTAAATTGTTTTTTAGTTGTACATCATCCTAGTACGCCCTGAACGCAACATTCGTCAATCAATGATGCCGATGCGTTATTCGGCGATTAATAAAAGCACGACAGCCACAACAAACTCAGGCGCAGGTAGTATGATGGCAGCGGTGACATTGACGGCAGCGACTTGTAATCAAAAAAATCAGATTCAAAAGCACGTACCTCCAGGGACCACAGAAGAAAAAGGTTTGATATTTACAAATACAACCAGAAACACATAAATATTAATGTCGTTTTGTTTTGTTTTGTTTGTAGATGGTGATAGTGGTGCAAAACCAGAATTAAAAGATTCAAGCACACAAACAAATGGTTATATCTCGCCGCCGCCGTTAGGTGCGGCTGGTGTGAACGGTAATGTGGCCCCAGCCGCCGCTAATGAAGATCATGGCGCGCGTGTCAATAACAACTACAACAATGGGCCAATCATACCGACGAAAGCCGACTTATAGCAATTGGAAAAAGATGCGTCTGTGGTAGGTGCACCCACCGCCCCCGGTAGTCGGCCTTCCAGCCTACGTTCGCGGCGTAATCCCGTGCAAGTGTAGCCCATACTAACGGCTTTATTACAGCCGCGAGAGACTCATTTGTAAACATATCTAAGTTAGGTTAGGTAACGTAAAAGTAATCAGGCAAACAAAACAAGTAAACACACGTAAACGAATTACGAACTAAAACAAACTAAAACAAAGTAAAACAAACAAAAACAAACGCGTAATGGATGTTGCAAATAATAATAATAACAAACAGTTTTCCACCATTTTTCACTGTGTAATGCGTAAGATTGTTTACTATGTTTGAAAACTGATTTTAAATATTTCAAAACTAAACAAATTTTAGACAAAAGACAAGAACTGAAACAGGGTATTGTTGTTTATTAACAATTTTTATTATTCATGATTTTTTGGATTTAGTTTCAATAATTATTAAATTAGTTATCAATAAAATTGGTGCTGTGACATAAAAATAATTTAATAATTTATTAAAAAACTTATGAAAAAATAATTTAAATTTAAATTTAAAATTTAAAAAATTGAATATCAAAAATATTGTAAATAATTGCATAAAACGTTTAGATAAACCAAATTATATTCATAACATTTATGCGTGTTATTGGTGTGACCAATGTGACGTCATCAGTCGGCCATGTTGAAATTGCCAAGTAATGTCTAAGTTACATAACCTCAGCGTTTGTCATTTGTAAGCAAGCAAACACTTATCAACGATACTCAAAACGTGTAAATAGTGATCAATAATTAAGACATAATTAAGTAATTACGTTATAATTAAGAAAAATTTATGAAAAAAATATCTATAACTAATAACAAAATAACGGTAAATAATTGTTTAACTTGTAAGTAAATTAATTGGTATCGAAGTAATACTTCCATATATTAATTGTAATTAACTTTGCAAAGTTAAGTGTGCGAAATATAAATGTAAACAATGCGCGGACGTTGGACGTTGTAAAGTTGTGAAAATATGATGATGCAGATATTTATTAATGTTTTAAAATGCGGCGTATAACTATAGATATAAATTGATAACAAGAAAATTATAAAGGATTGGGGAGGTTATGTTGAAGGGTGTAATGCATCAGATGGACGGAGAGCTGCTTTATGAGCCCTTGCTGCTTTCCGTCGATTTGTTTGTTTGATTGTACCGGTAAGTTTTACTTCTCATGCATTGTTTTATTCTATTTGTTGTTTTGTCGTAGAATGAAACAATGTTTGTTGACACATGTGATGGAATAAAGTAATATTTCAACAAATGTTTATTGGTTAAAACGTGTTAAAACGATAACACGACTTAAACAAATGTATTTGTCTTTGGATTTTATTCAATTTATGTTGAATTTATTTTGAAAAGTACATTGGCGCGACATCTGTTGCGGAGTTTCTTATTTAATTTGACAACATAAAGGTGCATGCAGACGGTATTACACAGACAGTAATTTACCACAACACTCACATTTATTTTGTGTCTGTGTGAGTCATTTTCACTAACACTAATATAAATTTTCAACAGTGTGGAAGGACTTTATACTTTGCAGAAATATGGTGGCGGTATCTGTTTTTGAGTTTTTGAACTAAAATTTATTATATAAATAATTATTTTCGCGTGTTTTAAAGTATTTTTAGGTGTATTAAAATATGTATAAATTATTAAAAAATTAATTTGATTTATTTAAAGCAAAACACAAATGATTTAAAATGTTTTAAGTAAAATTCGTATTTTTGGCTCTGAAACACCTGAAACGATCGTAACCGAACATGCACGATGTAAACAAATTTAAATTAAAAATTAAAACAAACTTAATAATAACAATAAAAACATTACAAAAGTAATAAAATAACAATATAAATTATATGACTAATATAAATACTTTAAAAATTTAATTTTAATTGCTTTAATTTAAATAAATTGAACTGAAAATAGCGTAAAATCTAATGCGATTGCGCGGAAACAAGCGCGCAATTCTCTGATCACAGAACCTAACCTCGAATTATTATTTACGTTGAATGTTTTGCATGTGTTGTGCCTCGCTTGTCGGCGTAATTTTCATCAATTAAAACAAGTTTTAAACGAAATATTCACTCTGCTTTAAAGAAATGGATATCCTCGAATATTCGGATATATCTTCCGAAGTAAAAGGATGTATGGTACGTATTAAAACTTACAAATAACAATGTTTAACAAAACAAAAACCGTTGAAAATATTACGGTCGTTATAAAACCTACCACATTTTATAAATTTTATAAATAAATTTCAGACTACGGGTAAAATTAAAATGACCGACACATCAATCGCGTTCAAAAACAGCCGTACAGGCAAAGTCGATCAAATAACATCATCTGAAATGGAAATGGTTAACTTCCAATATTTCGCCGGCTCGATCGGCATACGAATCTTCATGAAGAACGGCTCGTTACACCGATACACCGGGTTTAAAGAAACCGATCGTGAAAAAATCGCCAAATTCTTCTCCCAAACATACAAAAAAGACATGTTGGAAAAAGAATTAAGTTTAAAAGGTTGGAATTGGGGCACTGCAAAATTCAACGGATCAGTGTTAAGCTTCGATGTTGATAATAAATCAGCATTTGAAGTGCCACTAAAAGAAGTATCACAATGCAACACAGGAAAGAATGAAATTACCATGGAGTTTCATCAGAATGATGATGCACCAGTAAGTTTGATGGAAATGAGATTTTTTATTCCATCAAGTGAACTTGCTGGTGATGTAGATCCAGTTGAAGCTTTCCAACAACAAGTAATGCACAAAGCTTCAGTTATCAGTGTATCTGGTGATGCAATTGCTATCTTTCGTGAGATTCAATGTCTCACACCTAGAGGAAGATATGACATTAAAATCTTCCACTCATTCTTTCAACTTCATGGTAAGACTTTCGATTATAAAATCCCAATGTCCACTGTGTTGCGTTTGTTTATTCTACCGCATAATGATTCACGCCAGATGTTTTTCGTTGTAAGTTTGGATCCTCCAATCAAACAAGGACAAACTCGTTATCATTTTTTGGTGCTCCTTTTTGGTCAAGATGAGGAAGCGACGATTGAGTTGCCGTTTACGGATGAGGAACTCAAAGAAAAGTATGAGGGGAAATTAGAAAAGGAGATTTCTGGACCAACACATGAAGTTTTGGGGAAAATAATGAAAGTTATTATTAATCGTAAAATATCTGGTCCTGGTGGATTTAAAGGACATAATAGTACTCCAGCTGTGAGTTGTTCGTTTAAAGCAGCAGCCGGGTATTTGTATCCGTTGGAACGAGGGTTTATTTATGTGCATAAACCGCCGATTCATATCAGGTTTGAAGAAGTGGCTTCTGTTAACTTTGCACGTGGAGGTGGCAATACAAGAAGTTTTGATTTCGAGGTTGAGTTGAAGAGTGGAACTGTGCATACATTCAGCAGTATTGAAAAGGAAGAATATGGAAAATTGTTTGATTTTATTATGAGTAAGAAGTTGAATGTCAAGAATCGCGGTAAAAATGTAAGTATCATGTTGTTATTTTTAGTAATTGTTAGGTTATGTTACAAATAACGTTAATAACTTTTTAAATTAATAATATAATGGAACTCTGTTTAAACAAAAACGATTAATATGTTTGTATGGTTGTTTTGTGTAAATTTGGTTGATTTATTGCTGTAAGGTTTATTTTTATTGTAAAAAAATTAGTATTGACGCGGTACGAGTTGCCTACAGTTAAGGTAAACTAACTGATATTTGACAGCGAAGAATTGAGCGCTGTTTTGAGTAACATGTCAATGCAACGCACTCTTTGGTCTCTTTAGTTTTGACTTCAAATCTAAATACTTGTGATTAAAACTTGAAATTTTAATTCTTAATTACATAACATTTAATTATTTTAATTTTATTTTAAGGATAAAGCAAGTTATAAAGATGATTTCGGTGATTCCGACAACGAAAACGAGCCGGACGCTTATCTCGAGAGGGTAAAGGCCGAAGCGCAGGAAAGAGACGACGACGACAACGTCTCCGACGAAGAATCCACCGATGATGATTTCAACCCCGACGCTGAAAAGGTCAGCGATGTGGAAGAAGAATTCGACAGCGATCACAGCGACACTTCAGATTCGGATGATTCCGCTGGTGGCAAAAAGAAAGACAAAAAACACAAAAAGGAGAAGAAGGAAAAGAAAAAATCGCGTACCGTTAGTGAAAAACCTCGCAAAAAGCGCGAGAAGAAAGAAAAAGATTCGAATAAACCCAAGCGGCCTGCAACTGCGTTCATGATGTGGTTGAATGATACGCGTGAAAAAATCAAGTCTGAAAATCCTGGAATTAAAGTTACTGAGATTGCCAAGAAGGGTGGTGAGATGTGGAAGGATTTGAAAAATAAATCTGATTGGGAAGCTAAAGCTAACAAAGCTAAGGAAGAATACGCGCAAGCTATGAAGGAATATGAGGCGTCAGGAGGCCCCGCTGCATTTGCTGAGAGTAAAGGTAAAGAAGAAAAGAAATCATCTTCGTCTTCTGCATCGAAAAAGAAAACTGTTAATGTGTCACCGCCGAAGAGTGGATTTAAGAGTAAGGAATATATTGAAAGTGATGACAGCAGTGCAAGTGATTCTGGTAAGAAGAAGGAGAAAAAAGATGCGAAGAGAAAAGGCGGTGATTCTGATTCTAAGAGTAAGAAGAAAGCAAAGGAGAGCGAATCTGACGGTGAGGATGAGGAAGAAGAGGAGGAAATGAGCACTGATGGGTCGGATAGTGATTAACTTAATTATTAATTTATATTCTCTTGTATTTTTTTATGAATGCGTATTCACGTTATTACATTTATACGTAAAATTAATTGAAGCAATGTAAGTTTTAATTGGTAATCTAATAGTTCTTTGACGTAAGACTAATTTCTACCCCAAATTCATTCCCAAAATAATTGATTTCGCCAACAATATTTTAAAAAAAGGTTGGATGCTTTTCAGAAATATATTTTTTGATTTTATGTGCGTGTAGTACAGTAAACTGAAATAAATTGAACAAAACATAATTTCAATAAAACAATTTTGCATAAATACATTATTTAAAGAAGATTTGCATTCCAGTAGTATTACTGGTGTTTTACTTTACTTAAATTAAATTACTCCTCTATTTATTTGTATTTGTTATAACATTCTTGAAAAAAACTACAAAAACATTTTAAATTAACTAAGAAATTAGGAACCCAAGGTTTGAAATCTTAAGAGCTAATACTACCACCGTATACCTGTCAGGTGGTGGTGTTTAAATATACTATTTTTACGTTTCTCGGTATGAAGCTTAATGGCTTAGCGGTAAAGAGCTCGCCTCTCACTCAGGCGACCAGGGTTCGAATCTCAACGGGTGTGACATTTTTAGAGGCAAAAAATTCTGGAATAATAATTCAGAAATAAATGTAAATTACATATAAAGGTGTATGTATAAAATACCACATCAAAAATACAAGGAATCAAGGCAGAGCAATAAAATACAAGTTCAAAGTAAAGAGAAAATGAATAGAAAGAAGGTACAACCAACAAATACAAGAATAAGAAGAAGTACGACAAATGGAGAATGAAATACAAGGAACCAGAGGAAAAATTCTTTTAAATTTTTCAAGAAAAATTTTGACAGGGTCCCCCTTAAGATTGTAGAGGAGGCGAGGTGCACGGCCTCCCGGGCCCACCATCCTTCGTAGACTACGGTCTTACCTCCAG
>JARJDS010020684.1:0-30417 GCA_030264155.1 Atheta pasadenae | reverse complement strand
TTACTACAATCATGAATATATTTTCAAGTTCTTACATATATAGGCAGTTTAAAGCAAATAATAACAACAAAAATATTTACCCAGTTCAAAGTACGAATAGTGTACTTGGGTACATTACATATGAATGTATTTCATAAATAATGAATTTATAGTTAAGATGCAATAAAACGTAACATTCCTTTGGACAATTGTTACAAGTTACAAAGTACAAGTTTGTCTTACATTGATCGGCTCGTAAATGCAAAACTTTAACAAAACGTACTTTGGTACGTACATAATGGATGCGGGCATTATAACGAGAAGCCTAAGCGGGTCCGCTGAGCTCCAACGAATACTGAGATTGTTCATTCTAAGCCTGTTGGCACGTTGGCAGATGAAAGCCAACCAAGGAACCAACTTATTTCTATATGGTGTATTGCAAAAGACGACATCAGTAGGAAAATAAACAAAAACGTGCAAGCAGTATTGCAATATCGCTTGTCTCGCTGCAAACTGCTGCACAAACCAACGCGCTACGTGCTGATATAAGAAGGATACAAGGATGCGACAAGGCGATAGGATTGCAAGACTATAGATAATACGGAGCATGGGATTGGATATTATTAATACGTATTTTCTTGTCACGCCTGTGTCGCAGGCCAGAAAAGTTTCATTCCAATATGACGCAACATATTCCACTGTTCCAACCGTATTACTTTCACTAAAATCTTTGGTATGATAGTAATATTTTGATAATTTTGATATAATCTGGGACAAATACCTGCAAGCTGCATTAAACTAGATTTGGTTTTTATTTTTAACTGTTTAATCTTTTATGTTGGGATAATTTTATCTACGTACCATGTTCAGATTTAATGCTTGAGGAATCAGTACATATTATATGTAAGTACTAACTATAAAAAAGTTGCATTCTCAATATAAAAGGGACATAAATCGACTTCAGAAGAACTGGTTTAAGTTTAAAGAATGCGACTGTACGTTAAAAGATTCAGCGGCCATAAAACGAGGATACACCGTACCGAATAGTTTGATTTTATGCTTTTAATGCCTTTAATGCTTTCGATCAAGTCTTTAATCCTCAATAATTACACGCTTAATGTTGCGTTTTTGCAGGGATCGAAGAAGCGTCTGTGCAACTTCAATCACCCGAAGCTGAATCTTACATCACACCAGGAAGTGAGGTGATACTGCGTTGTCATGACGAGGCTTCCGGAGCTGTGCATTACGAGTGGTTCAGGTAATTTGCACCAATCATTCCATTTAAGCTTATCTACAATCTGGGTTCTGATTTAATCCGAAATCTGTAACCTTTTTATTACTCCGGATTCTCCCTAATATCGTAGAAGTTTGTTTAGTTTACTACAGCTAAGGTCTAAATCTGAGTTAAACGATTTTGGAAGCGTTGTGCGTTTCGTCTAATTACTTTTTTGCTTGGCATGTCAACAGGAACGCTTATCGACTGACGAAGTCTGAGCACTTTGAGATTAAGAAGAAGCGCTTGCACATAAAGAACGTAAACTCGACGGTGAATGGAATTTATAGGTGCACGGCCCAGAACGAAGCCGGTACCTTGCCCAGCTCACAGAATTTTGCTCTTGCTGTGGCCGGCGATCAGACCGCTTTGATAAAGGTGGTGCCGAGAAATCAACTTGTGAAGAAAGGCGGCACTGCGTACTTCAACTGTTCGTATAAACATGCCGACGTTATCGAGTGGTATTTCAAAGATTCGGGACCCTTGGAGAGTGATAAAAGGTAGGGTTATCGTAAACCATCAAAATTTACGGATTTAATCATTTTCAAAATGGCGGAAATGCTACCGTAAACTTGGTAAAATTTATAGGTTAGGATATTAATCCAATAATAAACTTTCAGAATTAAGGTTCATTCAAACGGAACCCTGGAAATTACGGACGTTAGAGAGTCGGATCGTGGTTTGTATAATTGCATCGGCGTGAAAGGTGAATCTACGGAAGTGCCTCAAAGTTACACCGCCGAATTGCACATCGCACGTAAGACTCTCGTTTGTTTTACACGTAGACAAATAAATTTATCTATGAATGTTGGGTTGTAGATCTACATGAATTGTCGGATGGTAGTTTTGAACCTCTTTTACCGCCAAACGGTTTAGTTATCGTTGGGGAGGATACAGTCTTTCAACAGACTTGTTTGGAACCGAAGAGTCGACCGTTTGCCAAGAAGTTTTGGTTGAATCCCAATGGACATACAATATCAGATAGTGGCGATGTTAAGGTAGACGATGATGGACGTTTGATATTTGAGAAAGTCAAACCGGAATACAGCGGAAAGTATACATGTGTTGCGGAAAATATTGCAGGAAAGACTGAAAAAGGATTTGATCTCATCGTTACGAGTAAGTTTAAGGTATAAAATACAAATGTGCATTGTGGTTATTTAATTTACTTAAAGGTAAAGCTGTTATTACGTCGCATCCGGAGAGCTTAACAGTAGAAGAAAACGAAATGTCGACACTTGCCTGCCAGGTGGATACGAAGTCAGAAGAATACACGACAATAAAATGGCGCAAAGATGGCAAAACGATTAGGCATGACTATGATAATGAAAGCGCGAATCACCAACGACTTAGAACCTTTAAACACAACGGTACTCTGATTCTCACTGCAACGAAGACGACTGATCGTGGCGAGTACAATTGTGAAGTTCACACAACTGGTTTTGAGCCTGTTATTTCGAAACCAGCGACTATTTCTGTGATAGGTTAGTACTAAATACGACTTAACGACTTTATCAAGTTGTTGATTTCTTCCAAACCAAAATAATTATTTTCCTGATTTCAGAAATATTAAAGTTTGCACCTGCACCAGTAAACAAAAAATTGGAGTTAAACAGCATGTCGAAGATGCACTGCAAGGCACAAGGCACTCCACCGCCGTTAGTTCACTGGCAAAAGTTAGGAAGTGCTAGTATGCCGAACCATATTACGGATATGAATGGCACGCTTCACTTCAATGGAGTGCAAAGTGATGACAAGGGGAAGTACCTCTGCGCTGCCAGTAATAGTCAGGGAACTATTAATGTTACAGTTGACATTGATGTAGTGGGTAAGTTAATACATTACACAGCAAACTAAAAAATAGCAAGCGTTCATGCGTTATTTGTATCGAATATTGTAGACCGTATCTTATTTAAAAGAAATAAATATTTTCAGTCGCACCTAAATTTAGCGTCATGCCGAAGAACCCTACCGAAGCTCATGAAGGTGCGTCCGTTATGATTGACTGCGTCGTCGAAGGAGATCCGAAACCCACGATTCAATGGGACAAGAATCTTAAAATGAACGATTTTGATAAGTCACGGTACGTCAACTTCTGTAATTTAACTCATTATTTATAAATTTTGTTGTCTAGACTTTTTTACGCCGAGTTTATTGAATGCCGAGGAAGTAAGATAAATGTTGTTATTGTTGGTGTTTATAGGTTTGAGGTGCTCGCCAACGGTACGCTGCAAATTAAAGAAGTGCGCAAAGAGGATGAGAACAATTACGGATGCACGGCGGGAAGTAGCGCTGGCTTGAATCGCAAGGAAGTCAGGTTGATTGTTCACCGTGAGTAAATTTATTACGCTTTGAATTTCATGCAGGTAGTAGACCAACAGACGATCTTGTGTCGTGACATACCAATTTCTTGCAGTCAAAGACGGTTTCTTCCCAAACAATTTGAACGCCGAAGGCTCGACCGTCACGAAGGCTGTGCTCATCACGATGTCAGTGGCCGCGGCATACATTATTCTGGTGGTGGGACTTATGGTATGGTGCCGATACCGAAGGAAGGCTCGCAAAGTTCCGATTACAGATGGTAAATATAGTAATTTTTAGAGTTGGTTGTAGTATTTATTATTTTAAAACGTATGTATCAATATAATTATTTGTATTTTTTCTTGTATAGCTGCCAAAACAGAAAACGGAGAAGCTGACCCAACTGAATTGAAGGACACAGCTAATGGTCATGTTGCGGGACCTTCCAAACTGGAAAATGGCGATGCACATAAAGAAGGACAAAAAAGTGATGGTGCTGAAACAACACATTCTCAAAGCTCTGGTCATTCGAAAAAGTCCAAGTCTAGTTACGACAAAATCGCTTATTCTAGATCTAATCTTAAAGAGTCGAAACTAATTGGGCGAGGCGAATTCGGCGATATTATGACTGCCAAAGTGTTCAAGAGCACACTCGTCGGCGAGAAACGCAATTCGAATCCTGATGACAACAAAGACAAGGATAAGGAAGATAAGGAGATTATAGTTTTGGTTAAGTCTTTGACGCAAACAAAGGATGAAAACAGTTTGGCTGAGTTTAAACGAGAAATTGACATGTTCTCTAAATTCAGCCATCGTAACGTTACCAAACTGATTGGACTTTGTCGGGATCAAGAACCGCACTTTATGATTCTCGAATACACGGACTGGGGTGACTTGAAACAATTCCTTGTGGCTACACAGACTGATAAAACACCTAGTTTGACGCCGGTGCAGAATATTGCTACTTTACAACAGATTGCTAACGCCATGGACTTCCTCTCAAACAATCGATTGATTCATCGCGATTTGGCTGCACGCAATTGTCTTATCACATCCAAGTTATTGGTTAAAGTTGGGCTTCCACGACTCACACGAGATCCGTATAGTCAAGAATATTGTAAACATGCTAACCAGGTAATTAATTAATTTTGATTTAAACCAACCAAAACATAAAACTGATTACTAATTAATTCAAATGTTTAAACAGATAATACCTTTACGATGGATGCCACATGAAGCAGTGTATGAAGATGAATACTCAACAAAAAGTGATGTTTACTCAATGGGTGTAGTCATTGGAGAAGTGTTTAACAAAGGAGAACTACCTTTTCCCAAAATGAATGACAACAGCTTCCTCACAAAATTGAAAGAAAAGTCGTTAGAGTGGAAATTCCACAAAGATACGCCTGAAGAACTTCTAAAATTGCAAGAGAACTGCTTGGATGTGGATCCGCAGAATCGACCAACCTTTGCTCACATGGCCGAGGCACTTGGGGAAATTTTGAAATCCATGTAAATGCATTACACTCGTGTTTTGCGTTTCTATTATTAGTCATTGATAAACCAAATTTATTTATTAGATAAGTGCCACATAAACACATTTATCGACGTTTCCATAGCAAAGCAAGCGAAATTAACTATAAAAGGATGAAATATCGCTTTGTTAAGGCGGAGGATAATGCGTAGAATTTAGATTAACGTCAAATTTGTTTAGGAAAAGAAAGTCGTTGTTTGAATCGTTTACGAATTTTATGGAATGGATGAAACATTTATAATCGCAAAGCTTAAGCGCTACTAATGGATTGATGCTAAACAATTACCCAACGCCTTAAACGTATTTTTCAACGAAATATAATGTAACGAACCGTGTCCTTTCTATACATGTTTACCCTATTTGTAACTTTTGGAGGATTTTTCGACAACTCTATGCTTTTTATACAATAACAAAAACATTATGTACATATAGAAACTATTTGTACATATCACATTTTAATCATCTATGAACATTTGTATGACTTAAAGCATTTTTTCGAGGTATTTATTTATTACACGCATATCACGATAAAAACGTACTTAATAAAAAAACTATTTACTCAGAATCATAATAAGTGTAAGAAAAGAAGGACGAACAGACGTTAGTTAATACTTTGTACATTTTTTGTATGCCATGCTAAGCACTGCCAAAAGTATGTCAAATAAAATCATAAAAGTACGTATAGGATGTAATACACAGTACTACATACACTGATTTTATAGGTTAGGTAAAATGATAACAAGTACATTTGAATGTATTAGTTTCAATTACTTTACTTGCTTTCTAAGGTCTCTTTTGCGTTAAAGATAATTCATTGATATCCGTAATTAGTTTAACGGTTAAACAAACGTGATTGACTTCATTGCGATTGTCTTTAATTAATATTTTGTTACAGAACGATAATCACATCATAGCAATACTTACTTAATGATCATGCAGATACAACTTCAACATTCATTGAATATATTTCGTGTCTACATCATTTTTACTTACTCATTAAGCGAGGCTGATATGTTTATCTAGCACCAATAGGTTTTAATTATTTAGTGAGCGATAAGTATGAAATATTTATTGAACGTTATTTTAGGAAGGCATAAGTATGTGCGAACGAAACGAATTTTCATATAAAATATTATATAACATGACTTTGACTATGTATCATATGATCTGTCCATAAATAAGGAATTCTAGTTGTAGCTTTTTATATTCTGTCTTAATTTTGATGACGATGATAATGAATCGTTAAGGTATAAGATTGATATTGTACAATTTTTATATTATGATTATGCATAATTATCCTATGTGATATGTATTCTAAATTGATGATATTAAATGTTTAATATCAAAGTATGTGATTTAACATATGTTTTATAATTATAATGTGTAATAGTTCCTGAAAGGTAAGATTTAAACCTCGAATTCACGTATTTTTTATAGATATCTAGGCGTAAGCACTTGTTCAACTTTACTACTTGGCAAATTGAATAATTCTGAGCTTTACTATATCGGATCAATGTCATTGGGAATGAATATATTCTTCTTTCAGTAAATTAAATCAATAATGAAACGAGCAACTGAAGTTGGAATTAATCAAACTTTTCAATGCCTTGCTAAATGTTGAACTTGACAATATCTTAAGAATGACGTTGACAAAGCAAATAACACTTACATTCGCGTATACTTAGAAAGCAGAGGAGAATACACTATTTCGTTAAATAATGCCATTACTATATATTGTTATTATATTATATCATATGTAGCAGGTTTTATTATTTTGAAGTATGATCCAAATCAAGAAGGAAACAACAAATTTCATTTTTCTTAGGATTTTTGAGTGTAAACTGAAGTTGGAAGGAACCATAGGGCATGGCCTTCGCTTTGAAGACCTTCTCGGTTTCATAAATATCTTTTACCATATATTTACCGGGCGGTATTGTGCACTTATCCTTTACACCAGCTTTATCCCAAACTTGTTTCCTGCCCGCTGGGAAGTTATCTTCCAAATACTTGCAAACACCACCCTCTTGAACCATTGCATTTTTTTGAACAGATGTGCCAAGTTTTGCATGAACTTGTACTTTAAACTGACGCATGGAGAAAAATATATATTAATGTTTGTAGTTCAATGCAACATACGTTTAATTATATTGATATGTACATACCGTCCACTTGTCGTTAAATTCTTCTTTTAAGTCAAGTTGTGCTTCAAAGACTTTGCGTCCTTTGCTATCTTTTTTCATTTGGATATTTAGAGGCCCGGGAGTTTTTGAGCATTCAGTAACTTTTTTCAGGTCAATTGTGCCTATGGGACCCATTGCTCCAAATTGGAGCGACTGACCTACTACCAAACATAAGATAGTTAATGTGAGGAACATTTTAGTTTTTCAAGCTGGAATATTAACTAGGTTTTTATAAAAGTTTTCTGATTTATATACCAATGTTGACAATATTAATTGATATAAATGTACAATGTTGCATGCATGTTTAACATGTACTTAATGCTTTAAAATAGATTAATTAGTTGAAATCATGCTATTCCTGTAATTTAACTTTGTTGGTCCTAACCAACATGATTTATTCGGATCCCAGGTATTTTTCACACAAAATATATAATACAAAAAGATATTTTTGATTTTACAATTTTTAATTATTATAATATCTACAACAGTTTAATATAATATTAAATAATATAATAATAAAAAAAGCCTTAAATCAGTCGATAACACAACTTTGCTTGGTTTTATATACTTTTTTAATTAATAAAAATATAATAACATCGCAATACATACAAAGTTTTAATTAGTTAATTGAGTTAAAAGTGCTGTTCCCTTCAAAATCCAATAACTCTGATTTTCTGCAGTTGGGACCAAAACAGCGATGACAAAATTTGTACTATGTCCCGTTGTTGAAAGAGTTCCTGCTCTCACCGATGTTTTATACAAGGGACAGATGTACCTCGGATCACTTTCAGATAATCTTGTAGTTGGAATCAGAGTCATAACAGGATATGGTGGGTTGATTTCACCTATAAACTTCATTTTGTAGAATTTATTATATATAAATAATCAATATAATACCTGGTTTGGCATCCATCAAATGCATTTCTTTGATGTCAAATCTACCAGCATCCATAAAAATTCCATGCACATTGACTCCATCTTGTGGAACTTGAATCTCTCCATATACATTATAATCTTCTTTGCCTGCAGCTATATCATGTGCAGCTTTAATATCTTCTTGGTCCAATAACACGTTGCGAGTTATAAAGTCAAACTTCAGCTGATCAATTGGAAGATTGTACTTTCTTGCATGGGTTTGCAACGCTCCTGTCAAAAATCCTTGAGGGAAGTAAAATCCTGACAACCAATACGAAGTTGGATGACCAGATCTCAACCACACCTTTGATAAAACATACAATATATTTACTGCAACCAAAGGGTAAGGTAAGTTAATTTTACTAACATTTATAAAGTCTAGACGTAATACAAGGTCACGGATCCAACTACCCAAAGTTTTCAAAGATGGGTAACACTTGGCACTCCATAAGTTTGGTACTTGATTATTAATAAATGAAGTGTACACTTCTTCTAGTTGATCAGACATTAAGACTAAACCTTTAATTGCTTTCTTTAATTGTGCCATCGAACTGTGAATCAACTTTAGCAGTTTATTGAACCTGTCCACTTCTTGCAAAATAACTGTTGTAAATGAAGGCAGCCTATCCTTATCATCTTTCTATAAATAGAAATTAAAACTGTTAATAAATTATTACTAGTGTGGTGCTAGTCAAATTATTCACAATAAACATTTTAGGGTACGCTTCTTCAGTGCTGACGTTAGGAGCGATTTCTGCCATCACTTTCTCAGCTAATTGGAAAACAATCGTATCAGACGATAACGCATCTGCTCCTCCAGCTACTCTAGGCTGACTTTCCATTATTGTTCGAATGACAGCTTGGGTTTCCTTAATTTGGAAAGCAATGTTTGCATTTTCGTGCATTCCAAATATTTCCGGTTTTTCAATAATCGGCAGTTTATCGGCAAATGTTCTAAAATCTTTTAATCTAGAATAATTAGGGCAATAGTATACCCCTGAAGCAGAGTAAGAATATTCAACAGCTATTGTTGCAGGCGAAAAGAATCCGGATAAAATAGTTTTTAGACATCTTAAATCCCAATAATCAGTCACTCTGCCACCGTAAGTTATTTCTCCCGTAATATACTCCAACGCGTCCCAAGGAATTGTACCTCCTGCGCAAAACATTTTCAAAGTATTGAACGCAAACTCCCTATCACTGTCATTAAATTCGTACACAATGTTCCAACCCAATGGGCCAAACTTTTTGCGTTCTTGAATAACAGCATGAAATATGCATAGGCCAAAAATCATAGATTGCCACTTCTTTCCCAGAGCTATATATTATAATTTAAATAGTGACAAAGTGACAAGCACTAATATATTTTATATATATATATATACTTACGATGGTCGTCAAAGAAGTCTTCCAACATATCAGCTAAAGCTCGTTTAACGTTTGCTCGAAGCCCTTTTGGTGGTTCGTTGGTAACTTTAGCAGAGTTTTGAAGTACCGAAACAGGGAATGATCTTGAAGGCATTGAACTCATGAATAATCGAAACATAGGATTATTATCCTCAAGCTCAGCAATTTTTAATATAATCCGTTCCATTGTTAACATCCATGAAGTAGCCAAATGGCAATTCTGTAGGAAAACCCAATCACCTCGCAACCTTCCAGACTCAATCAGTTTTTCAGCAACGGGTCCTTGTCCTTGTCCTAATGAGATAGATTGAATTCTTTCAGACATTTGCATATCAGCGGCAAACCGCTGGAATGAACTGAACGGATCAGATCCTGAACTAAGTATAAACACTAGCGGTGTTATAGGAGATGTGTCAGCGTATAAGATTGGTAAAGCTACGGCCGGACTTTCAATAAACGGCTTCCCTAGTTTAATTTTTACATATTCTGTTATGGCAAACACCAATTTTTCCTCTTGCATTACTTTTATAAGTAGTAACTTATCAAAATCATCCAATTGACTATTCCAGTCAATACTAGACCTATTAGTATTTTTAGGTATAATAGTTAAATACTGCTCAAAGGTACCCACTTTTATATAAATCACCTTAGTACATTCAGTTACCAATTGATCAAAGTCCTTATACTCATATTGAAGGTGGTTAATGGACGTCCACATAAGTTCAGATAATGTTGGGATGTCAGGTTTCTTATCAGCATAAGACCGAGTACCTACAGGCCCTCGAAGAAGGAAATTATATTGTGATTCACTAATTTCATTCCTTTCTTTTAGTACTGCAGTGCAGAGCATAAAACTATAAACTAGCTTATGTCGCTCAAACAAGCCGCGAGAAACAGTTGTGTAAACAGCAAGTGTTATTTCAGCATACAAAATCCTGAGACGTTTTTCCAAGTCGTCATTCTTCTCACTTACTTCAATCACGTTATTAAATACTTGATTAAAGTATTTTAACGAAAACTGATACATTGGATCAATATCGGCCAGTTGAGCAACAACAAAATACAAGACTGAACCCCGAGTTGCCACACTTCGGTACTTTTCTCTTGCGATAGAAATTTTCTCTTCAGTTGCTTCAGTTTCAATTAATCTTGCAGCAATAATAGCAGACGTTTCTTTACTTTCATTAAGCGTGTCAATTAGTTCTTCATCATCTAGAATATTACCCTCAGATTGGAAAAGCATGCGCAAAATTTTATCTTCAATATTTTTCAATTGACTCTTATCGTTGTTGATTCGCACCACAAGTTCAGTTCTTAAAGTTTCCAAATCTGGTCGTTCTAGTCTTACACAATCACTACAATTAAAACTAGTTTAAAATACTAATAATCTAAACAAAGATTCAATATTACGCTAATAATTGATCTTCAAGTCCTGATGGAGTAACCGTAAAATTAACGATTGTTACTTGAATGCAAACTTCTGGCAAGTAATGTGGGTTAGATAATTTTGTTGTTATATAAAACCGGAAATTAGCATCATATTCAACATCACTGTCACCTAAATGAATGAGAGTTCTACCACCCTACAAATTGCACTGTAAATCAAAGCTATTTTAAAATATTTATCAATTACGTACCTGCACGAAAGTTTGTTTATTTAATATAGGCGCTAGGGTGGGGTCTAAAGTTTCTCCTACTTCTTCTAACATTACCGGGATGCCTATTCTAATACCACTCTCAAGAACTCGCATGTAGCCACTATCAGTTTGCTTAATAATTTTTAGGTTATTTGGGCTTTCCATTTGCCTAATCCATCGATAAGCCTGTTCCTGTGGATCAATAGATAAAGGCCAGCGGCCAGCTTGTGTCACAAGAATGGCATTTTCAGTAGAAACCTGATCTCTAGGTAATCCACAAGTATTCCAATATCTTATATCGTATGGGTCAGCCAAGACAGTTACAATACTATAATTGGAGGAGGTTTGTATCTTCAAATATTTACAGTTTTCTAACCAAGAATCGACAAGCTCTTTACGGTAAGAACTAGTAAATGCCCCCAAGTAAGCCACCGAAGCTGCGGACAGCAAGACATCTCCAGTTGTTAATTCATATTCAATAGCAGACTGTTTGACACTTTCTTCCCAACGAATTTGTTCATCACCCAAGGCAACATTCAATCTTCCAGCACGTTGCAATCTAGCTGCAGTTATAGACATATCGTCTTCAAGGGCTTTCTTTTCAGCCACGCTTGCTTGAAACTTAGCTTGTAAATTTGCTATCTGTTGTTCAACATCGGCAAGTTGTTGTTGCTTTTCTTGCAATACCTCCATTACTTTATTAAGTTCCTTTTCAGCTCCTTCCAATCTGTAGTTAACATGCAAGACAATTTTAGATAGGTTAGTAGTTATTAGTAAAGAATTTTTTAACTTACTTTTTTCGCTTAGGTTCAACAATTTTATAGACTTTCGCATACATATCAATAGCTCGCACCCACATGCACATACTTTTACAGACTTTGGATACAGAAGCAACTATATCTGGCTGGAAATCTTTGTTGTCAATATAAACCTTTAATTTGGCTAAAGTCTTTTCTGTTATATTATTTTTGTCATATTCTTGTAACTTCTTTAAGAAGTTACCATCTCCCATAACTTGTTTAGCTGAAGCCCAATCAGTTTTTGCCCCAAAGAGTAAACAAACTGCTTCCATAACTGTTCGTACTAATGCCGGTGGTTTTTGAAAGACGCGGATTTCGTTGATGTCGTTTTTATTTAAAGACTCCAAAGCTTTCATTGCAGCTTCCATAGCTGGCAATGCAGTTGCAAGATCTTTTTGAGCATCATCAGCTAACGCTTTTGTATCTTCTGCTTTTTC
The DNA here is from genome assembly GCA_030264155.1 of Atheta pasadenae. Lineage (NCBI taxonomy): Eukaryota > Metazoa > Arthropoda > Insecta > Coleoptera > Staphylinidae > Atheta > Atheta pasadenae. Next base: position 17,954 of record JARJDS010020684.1, on the reverse strand, counting down.
TTTAGCACTGGCTTCATCACTTTTGACTACTATACGTACTTTATCAGCAGATTTTTGTTCTTTGGCCAAATACTCCATCAACTCCTTAACAGACTTCGATTTCTCTTTTAATTTTGGCTCCATTGCTGTTAAAGTCTCTTTCATGGTGTCAATGACAGAATTGGTTTCATACAATTTCTTCAACCCATTCTCTATTCTTTCTCGTATTTTAATTATTTTAGTTTTCTTCTTTTCCAGCATTGTTTTATACATTTTTAGCAATTCTAAATAACTGCTAGGGGTGGTATAATAATGACGTCGCACTTCATTAAAGAACCTGACAGTCATTGCTTCAACACTTTGATGAATAACAACGCAGATTGTTGCCAAGTTCTTATTCAAAGCAGGATCATCTGTGATTGTAGACATAGCACGATCAGCCACAGAAAGTAAAGCTTCATCTGGCCATTTAACGAACCAATCGATTGCACAGCAATTTACGAGAGACGGAAACATTCGACATCTTCGCCTGAATGCATCTCCCACGGGACTCATACATAGTACCAAATGCAGTAAATTTCTGACTCTATTTACAAAGAAATCATAAATTCCATCTCTGTTCGATTCAGCAATTCCAGCGTGCTTTGCTGCTGGACGACAAGTGATAATCACTTTTTCTAATTCATCTGCTTCAAACAAGTTTGGAACTTCACCAGAATTCAATAAATTGTTAATGTCTTCCAGAAACTCTTCTTGTACAATTTGTGTGTCAGTAAATAAGAATACAGTGTGTTCAAACGCTGCTCCAGCGGAAAATGCAACTTTGCGTAAATCTTCGAAAAACGCTGCATGATCATAGTTTCTTGTTAATTCAATTTGCCCACAGTTGTAGCCATTCAGATGAGAAGCTAGTCTAGTCAAACTTTGCTTACCCATTCCACCAACGCCCACGAGTAGACCATTACCTCGATCTGAACGTAAGATTCTAGCAATTCTCGTGCAATGTTCAATAGCATCCATAAAAAATATCATAGTCATATCTTTGTTTGTCATTAGGACATAGTCATCTAGATAATCATTTAACACGTTCTTTAGCTTATCCAAGTCTTTAATTTCTTCGTAAATTCTATCTTCTCTGGCTGCACCGAAAACAATAAAATCTCCAAACAATAAGACAGGCGTGGATTTTAAAATGGATTCATCTGTAAATTGGAGAACAGGATCACCAAAGCTTCGATTGCATACTTCTCTCAATAGATAGTAAAAATAAATTTTATCATCCATATTGATCAAACGATCATGAAAGACGCGTAAGCATTCATGGCAAAACAAGCGTCTCATATCTACAGCTTCCCTCATTGTACCAGCATCAGCTTGTAAAATACCCTGTACACATTTTGATAAATCGCGCAAGTTAAATACGTAATGAGACTTAGCTGGTGTGGGAAGCAAATCTTCTGCAATCCTGTCGTAAATTTCAACAGCAGCGTTTATCATACTGTCACCTAGATCTTTCGTGGGGTTTGAAAAATCCCATAGAAAACCTTTAAGGATTGATTTAAATATAACTTTCAAGGAGATTTCATTGGGAGAAGGAATTAGCATCATAGCAAAGTGTCTAACAAATCGCGGAGTCAACGGATTTCGTCCACCACCCGGTGGGGCACAAGCGGCTGCTAAGACCACATCTTTAATATCTTTCCAAAACAGTTTATCCCTGTCATACAATCCACCATGATCCATAAACAACCGCAATAATTCAACTGGTGGTTGCGCTCCGTATGTTTCCAACTTGGGCATATTTACATCATCGACAAACAACACCACCTTTTTACCAAGTGGTGCCCCCAGTAGCGTTTTTTTGCGTTTCTCTAATTTGAGTTCTAAAATTTCTTGTGTTCGCATGCTACTTGTTTGTGCCGAAAAGTTTAAAGTTATGGGCACATATTTCCCAGTTTCAGACATCTTGGTTAAAACCTGTTTGGCTATAACAGATTTTCCTACTCCTGTACCACCAGTATAAAAAACAGGGTAGTTCACATTAATTAACTGTTCCATGACATATCCATAGCGGACGGTATCAACAGTTGGTACTAACATGTCAAAAAATGACAAATCTGCGCTGTATTTAAATGTTGGTACAATTGTAGTCCAATTTTCATAACGATGAGCTTCAGTGTCCATAAATATGTCCCACAAATCGGATCCAGGAGGAACTCTTGCGTCTGGATGTTCATCAAACTGCTCTCGGGCAAAGATTTCAAATTTTTCTTTCGACATATCATCCAGATTTCCACCCAACCCCCAAGTATAGCAATATATAAAAGATTGACAAATATAGTTTCTGACTTTAGCTTTTTCACCTATCCTATCCATTCTAGTGTTTTCTATGATACCTTTGAGTAAAGCGCATATCATTGTTACTTTACTGATATCAACTTGATGGATTGGATATTCGCAATACTTCTTAATGAAGTTAAATCCATTGTCAACGGCATAAACAAACAAATCCAAAACGTAATCTTTATACTCTTGTGTGAGGGAAGATTCGTCCTGTCTCTGTAGCCATGATTTAACGTAAGGTACCCATTTTAACTCGTCAGGATCAATATAAACCATTCCACATCGACTTACAGTTGCAGGTGAAGCTTGTGCTAAATCTTGGACCTCAAACACCATATGTACGTATGGTGTTAACTTGATGCGCTCAGAATTAGCAAGGCACAGCATTTTATTGTCATCTAACACAGTATTCAAATTTTCAATCCATACTGCATCTACAGGTCCATCACAAATCACCCATTGATGATCCTCTTCAGTTGTATTTACTGCAGTACGCACCATAATACCCATTAATCCATCTCTCCATTCTAAAGTAAACGGATTTACTTCGCCATACAATTCTCCTGCAGTCACAGCTTTTGGATTCATAATGTAAGTATGAACAGGTTGCCAGTAAGGTCCAGATTCCCCATCTTCGTACATTTTAACTAAGGATAAATTCAGCGTATTAAGCACTGCAGTTTTACCACTTCCAGTTGGTCCTACCAACATGACACCCCAACGTACAATCATAGTTTCATGAAGTTGAATAACCTTTCTAATCATGGTTGGCTCCGGTTGTAAAACTTGAGCTATCATGCTTTCTACTATAGCAACTTCAAAGTTGCCATAGTCGTTCACAGGAAGCTCAACGCCAGGAAATAGATCTCCAAGAATACCTTGAAACAGTATTGCATCGTCCGACAAAAACTTGGGTAAGTTACTATCACGTAAAGCACAAATCAATACAACATCTTCATTTCGATCTGGACTGGCACGTTTTAAAGCTCCAGCCATAACCAAAACACTTTTAACAGCTCGCATACCAAAGTCATAGTGATCTTGTTGAGAGAGTTGTTCACTGCAGAGTTTATACATTTGAACCATTTTGTAGGATAGAACCTTAGATGACTCAAATCCTTCAGAATACAGTGTCACTTCAGCGATAAGTGCTAAACACAAAGTTAATAGATAAATATTATTTAATACAAAGTGTTTAGATATTTACCATAATCGGGTACCATCATGGATATAGGTCTGAACAAAGCTTTTAAGTTATCTGGTAACTCTGTTCTTCCGGCATACCCAGGATTCATAGTAATGAAAGCGGCACATTGATGAACCAACTTAATTTCTCGACCCTCAAACATAAATCTAAAGAAATAAGAAAATTGCAGATTAAATTAGGTGCACCCAAACAAATAAGATAGATCTGAATATACCTGTTCAATTTGGCTGCCTTTGCATTCCGGATTGTAATCAACTGTTGCGCAATTACAGACAATACTTCAATATCAATTCTGTTAAATTCATCAAAGCAGCACCAAGCACCAGATTGAGCCAGTCCAGAAAAGAATCTTCCCATCATCTTGTAGTCTAATCCCTCAGAGCAATTAAATACTACGCATTGAATGGCTAACGCTTTAGCCATGTCTTTAGTAGTTTCAGTTTTCCCAGTACCAGCCGGGCCAGCAGGCGCTCCTCCTAGGTCAAGTTGTAACGCGCCCATTAAACAAAGGTAACATTTATCTGTTAAAGGAGTTATGACGAGTACACCAGCTGCGCCTAAATATTCATATCCATACACATAAGATGCACTTGACATCTTGGCAACGCAATTGTCAATGTTTTCCATCCAATAGTAGCGCAACATTTTCAACCAGTTAAAGTTGTGTCTTAAAATAAAAGGTTATATAAATAAATTCTATACAATTAGTATCTTTGATGCTTACCCATTCGTTACATTGTTTTTAACCATTTGTGTAATAGTATCTCGAGCATGTACATTGATAGTAATCAATGCAATTAGAACTTTTCGGGTGATCTTATTCAGATCTGTACGAATCAAACCAGCAAGTTTATTCAAGTCTTGAATATTTCTTTCTTCAAAATCTTTCATATCGGCTGATTTGTTTTTGGAATAATCAAAAATAGCATGCACGCTACGCGCCCACATAATTTGAGACACGATCAAAACGATCTGGCTAGCATGATCTTGACACCACGTTTCTAATGTGCGAGACATATAATCGTACATAGATGCTTTCATCAGCTTCCTTAGCGATACAAACATGGAGTCTTCTACTTTACCTAGCCAGTCTTCCACATTACCTCTTGCTTTCAAACCTTTGCCCAAAGCAACTCTTTCACCTTCAGGCGATATCATTGCTACAATATCAGTAGTAAGAATAGGAGTTGCGGATTCAACTATTTCTCCATCCTCTCCTTCAGTGGCGGTTTTAACACCAAACTCTAACTTTGCAATAGCATCAAAACACTTTCGCAAATGAGGTTGAACCGCGTGTGGATTCCTGGTTTGTGCAAGGATATCCAACAACTCATCGTTAGATAAGAAGTAAAACCTGGGAAATGCAACCCGTTTGGTCTCCAAATATGATTCCAAACACTTCATAATTTGTTCCAACAGTTCGTTATTTTTCAGAAAAATTTCCAATAAATCTGGATAAGTGGCAGCTTCAATTGCTAAAGGCATTTTGGCAGTCCTTCTCATAACTTCTTTAAATGACTTGTCCACAATTAAAAACATCTTGGCTTCGTTGGGTAGTTGTCTTTGAATATCAGGAGCAGAGAATATCACCTCCAAATAAATCCAGCTTTGTTGACATAGTTGCCATTCATCTATGATTTTACCAAACAAGTCAAGTATTCTGATCCATTCATCTACACGAGGCTTAATAGGTCCAACATGCCTAGAGCTTGCAATAGTTGTAATGTTAATATTGCTGTCATCCAAAATAGCTTGAACTTCTTCCAACGAACCCAGAATAAAAACATCTTTGGAATCGCGATGTGTAATAACTGGAAACTCCAGTGTCTTCCAGTTTTCTTCCACTTTCTTCAAGAGCAACTCAAGTCCGTACTCACTACTGGCTTGTCCAGATATCTCCATTAATTCTTCCGGAAAACTGAATACCTTCAGCGATTCAAGCAGTTCTAAAGTTAAATCTTCATCAACTTTAAATTTATAATTCAGCAGGTTTTCAATCAACATCCAATGACGATGTCTTAATGCCGGATTTCTCAGGTAGGTAATCACAGGCAACTTGTCTTTAATTTGTTCCACAGATTCTTTCAATTCAGGCACAACTAAATTCTTTGGTAATCCTTTTTCCAATTGAATAATATTTTTCATGTTCTTTGCGGTAAACAAATTCATATCATCAACATCGAGCGTATTGAAATCGACCTCGTACCACTCCTTAACTTGATGATCCCAGCCTTCAACGCTCTCCCACAAAAGCATTCGTAGCTTCACGTCGTTCAATACTTCTTCCAGCATATCAAATCTCGTAACTTCCAACTATGCAGAAAGAATATGTTTCTATATTTGAAGTAAAATAAGAAGATATTTACTTACCCTAAATTGTTTCTGATAAGATTTGTAGTCATTTGCTCTCCGCAAACAATCCATTAGATGGTCGTATAGTTGATTCAAATATGGAAGGACTTCAGCAATTTTTGATTCAGAATCATAAAGCCATTCAGCCTATAAATAAAATTATTGTCAAATTTAATTTATTTTGGTGACGAAAACATGAAAATGGGGCGTGGGGTGCTATTTAGTTGCAGGTTGGTTGGCTAAGGTAGTGTGGTGTCCGTGACTAGACCACAATCTTAATTTTTGAGTCTAGTGACTGTTACTGATTTTGTGTCTCTCGTCTTATGCGTCACGCCGTCACCCTAATTCTTACGAGCGCTAAATCACAAGTGGCCTACATGTTGTCGTAGCCCTTGCGATATGCCCATATATGGCAATACTCATCGCGCCCGCTTCCTATTTGCCAATATCTCACCCTATCCTTAACTCAACGTTTTCCTTTGTAACTTCCACACATCTTTTCGTCATTCTGTTTCGTGCTCTTAAACCAAACTGTGTAAAGTGGAAGTAAACGTTTTTAATAAACTATTTAAAATATTCTAAGTTGTGATTTTTATTAACTCGCACTCTTAAACACCTCAGTAGTATCTACTTGCTACTTCTAGACTACTTTATGCGGAACACGGATTATTAATGACACGAGAAAGGAAAACTTTTGTGTCAATTGACAAAGTTGATCAAAGAACAAGTGTGAATCATGAATTGAATTATAAAAGAGCACTGCGTACATCCGATGTTAAATATATAAAAGTGATGAAGATCTTGTTTAAGAATTACCTATATAAAAATAAAAATGAATGTGCTATTTTCATAAATTAATACACTTACCGAGCAATCAGTTTTAATTTGTCCAATTTCTTCAATAAGAGCACTAATATCTTTGTTCATTACGCCATTAAATCGGACAATAATCTTATCACGTTGTTCAATCTTCTTATCAATCAAGTTGCGCAAAACACCCATAGTCACACTCAACCCCAAATAGTTATTCATATCGTCTCCTGGAACCGCAATATTGAACTCTTCGGTAATGTCATACAAATCTTTACAATAATCCAAAATGATTTCCAAGTCATCAGCTCTAGTTGAAGCTCCATCGAGAAACTCCAGGTACGTAACATAATCAATAGTTGTTGTTGGCTCAGTTTCAAGAAAACTTTGAGCATTATCAACTTCTTCCATTAAATAATCTACCTTTTCTTTACCAATTCTGCAGATAAAAGCAATACACAAAATAAAATCAAACCAAAATATTAAAATAATAAATACGTACGAAGGCATTACACGTTCAATAATACCAATCAATCGAGTAGGTTCTGGTGAAGCAAGTTCTTTAAAATCAACCATTTGCAGATGAAGTAGTCCAAAAGGCTGCCAATCCCAAAGACTGTCAATCGTAGCCAATTCTTCATTATACCGAATACACATTGCGCGAAATTTCTCCAATTCTCTTTCATCTTCAATAGTTACTTCACTAGTGAAGTTATCTTCCGTGAAAAAGTCTTTGATTTTATCCAATTTATACAAATATTTCTCAGCTGTCTCAAAGTTGGCCGTTAAATGTGAATAGATTTTATTACGAATTTCATGTAAATATGGATTCTCTTCCAAGAAGAAAGACAATTCCGGACCGTGGCCACAAATCCGATCTTCTCGTTTACCATTAATTATGGGCCTTGTAAAAGGAGTGTAAAGTTTATCGCCAATAAAAGGCCTCAAACCTATTACAGTATCATCCCAATATTCTTCCAAATCGTTAAAAACTTTGTTTACAATTGCTAAGTTTGGCCATAAATAGATCATTCCCGGTTTGATGAAAACATCAATAACAATGAAGGGTTGCTAAAACATAATAAAATCATATAATAATTCATATTATACTTCAAAAACTAATTGTATTACTTGGTAGGCGGTTTCTGGCCGTTGAATGTCAATATTTATCAATGATGGGTCAGCAAGAGATTCTTCTTTTGGTACAAAATCAATATGTTGCTCCAATACCCACAGTAATTCTTCCATTGTATTTATAATAATATGGTGCAACATATCCACCATTATGTAATCAATAAAGATAATAAAGCAGCATAAACGCATCGAAAACTTTTTCTTATTAGACTGTTCGATGTATGAAGTTTTAGCTTTCTTCTCGCGAGTACGCCGAGCTAAATTGAAATTAAACATTAATTAAACTTTAAATTAAATAAATAAACTCATACTTTGTTCAACAGTTGATTCGTCCACTATAAATCCTTTCTCCAACAAAGCACCATGACAAGCATTGGAAACAATTTCAGCAACCACACTTCGAAATTGTTTTAAACTGGCACTCAAGTTGTCTTTTTTCTCAAGTTGTAATTCATTGAAGTAAAAAATATGTTGGTTCTCAATATAATTAATATTGATAAACGAGCTGTACACAAGTTTATGAACCATTTCGCGTATAGTCAGCACAGCGTTTCTTAACAAAGGATTCAAAATGAATAAGTTTTCAATCAAGAATTCTCCGGCCGACTTAAACTTATCGAATGATATGATCTTTCTCCAGACGTAAAAAGCTTTCCACTTACGAAAATTAAAGAAAGTCTTAAAGCGCATTAAACGACAATACATGTTGTATTCCTTTTCCCACTTGCTTAATGAAGTGAAGACTTGTTCACCTAATGAGCATTGCAACACGCCGTGTTCGCTCATGGTTATGAAATATTTAGCATCGATTTGTTCATACGGCACCATTCTATAATTAAATAAATAAATTTTAAATTTGTTTTAAAATTTGATGCAACAAAAATACCTTAAAGCGTACGGCGTGTAATGCTCAGACGACCTTGGAACGGCAAAAATTAAATAAACAAAACCATCAATCTTTCCGGAACGTAACTTTTCAATCAACTGGTTTTGTTCAACAACATCAGGAACTTTGTAATGCGGCAAAACAATATCGTAATAATCATAGTTTTTATCGATTGGATGTGAATAAGTTGTAGCTTTTGATAATAGAGACCGGCTGATGACATTGCTGGATACTTGTGTAAGTTTCTTATTACGCAAAAGTCTTCGTTGGCTATCTCCAAATCCAGACTGTAAACACAAAATAATAAAAGTTAATTTACTGCTCTTTAATTTTAGGTTTCTAAAACATACCAACGGCTCGGGGGGTTCTGCTGGTGGGCCTTCGTATTTCTCCAAAACATTTCGGTGCGGAATATGGAACGGAATTGCTCGTGGATCTCTAAAAATCATAGTAGGCTGGTATGAATCATTTAACAAACAAAACAAAACACACACAAAAAAAACAAACTATCCATGCAAAGTTTTCCTTGAAACGTTGTTACGTTTTACAAATTGATTATTTTCAGTTACCTAGTTCGAACAACAAGCATTTAATAATGAAATCCAACAATAACGCAGATTTGGATAAACTTCTGGTTTACAAGTTTATTATACTTTCCATGTCTTCAGCAGAAGACATGAAAGGTATGCGTAGTCTCAAATAAATCTCACATGTAAGTTTATTTCAAATATTACCTCACGTATTCTTTGGCTGGGACGCAGACGTGATTTTTTTCAGCATCCATCTCCGCCAGCATGACGATCGACATCGATCGCCGCCGCCTGGCGGACGCAGCCACCGGATCCAGCAGGCTGTCACTGCTGGAATCGCTGTTCATCTTGCTGTCCACAATATCGGAAAAAGGAAGATTAATAAAAGGATTAGTGAGGTTGGTCGCACGTCTTGAATGGGATAGACACAATCGATCAAACAATACATATATTCAGTTTATATATATATTGCTTTAACCACTCAAATAATTCCTTAATATTTAAAACGTTAACTTTCTAATATTTACCTCGCGGGTTCTTTGCGACCCCTTGCGGGATCGCGTATCGGTTTTGGATAAATATACCCCCGCGAGCTTGACTATGATGGTACTGACATTAAAAAAATAACACATATACTTTTGTTTTAATTTTCAATTGTTTGCACAGGTACCTATTTAAATATAATTCAACAAACTTTTACATTGAAATGTATCCATGACAATAGTTTTGTTTACAATTTAATATATATCTACAATGGTAAATAGAGAGTTTATCCAGTTAGAAAGTCCGTTAATCGTTGCCAAGATAATCAATTAATAAATACATTTACGCATTGGCTTGCCCCGTACTGTTTTCTGTTGTTGCAGTAGACTGAGTATCTGATGGTGCATTTTCTTTGATTGCTAACCAAGGTAAACGTTTCTGTAACTCCATGCGATATCTGGGATGGCTGATTGCGTAAACGTAAGGATCTAAACATGCAACCGATTTGCATGCTAAAGCAGGTATCATGGTTACTCCTGGAGTAAGCAGCGATTGATCACCGAAAGCTCCAATCATGGCGAGGACAGCGTAGGGAGTCCACGCCGCCACAAACAGGAAGCAAATGGTAATTGCTGCTTTGGCAATTCGTACTTCTGCGGATTGCGCATTAGCGTTTTGGTTACTTCTTAACGAATCTATATTCATTTTCTTTGCCTATAAAAAGTTTATTTTTAGTAATTAACTACTGATTTTGGACAATATTGAAATACCTGTTCTCTCAATGCTTTTTCATGACTGAAAACATGGCCTACAATTTGACTATAGAAGTAGATAATCATAGACATTGGAATGCAGTATGAAAATGTGAATAGGACAGCCACAAAGAGATGATTATCAAATGTGTCTGTGAAGTAATCAAAGCTACATGCTGTTAAAAATCCTTCGGGCACAAATCGGCCCCATATTTCCAGAAGTGGTAACACAGCCCATGGTATAGTGTACATCCATACTAGGATTATCATTACAAACGCTTTTGTACGCGTTACTTTGCCGTCTAAAGGATTTGTGATAGTGGCGTACCTGTCGTAGGCTATGCAAGCGTTGCTCATTCCACCTCCTATTCCAGAAAGGGAACCAACAAATGCAAATATTTGACATCCTAGCTTACCAGTGGCAAAGCCTCGGTGAAACGAGTTGTAGATAAATATCGGTGCTTTACACATCATTATGAAGTCACAGAAGGCCAAATTTACAACAAACATGTTCGAAGGCGTTCGCAAACTTTTTGCTCTAAAATGATAACATAAATTTTAACAAGATGAAAAAAAATTAGTGTGTTGCTTGTCACTTACGCCGTGAATACCCATAATACCAAACCGTTTCCTATAACTGCCATCAAGAAGAATGCTATGTACAACAACCCCAGCAGTAGGTGAAGTGATCCTTCAGGTTCGGGATATACAAGCCAGTGATCTGGTATGTGGACCAGATCTTCGGGCGATAAATCCCAACCGAGAAGACGTTGTCCTGGTGGATTCCTCGCATTTTCCAATATTCTGTGAAATGTACAAGTAGTATTATTTCTAGGTTCATGGATTTATCAAGTTTAGAAGTACCGGGCTTCAGCTCTGGTATTCACATATGCAGTCAAGTTGAGTAGATTCATTTTATAATGATCGGAGGAAAGCCGAAGAAGACATTTGATTGTAAACTGACACCTAAGAGTGGTGATCAATCAGGTTTTATATCAAAACATTTAATTAGATCAGTGACTTTATTGACCTATTTTATTAATGCAATTAAAAGATCAATTCGATGGTTGTCAGCAGAATAAATTTTAAAGCCATAGAAAGTTTTTTTTTGATACGATCAAATCCACACCTTATAAGTCGATAAATTTATATTTGATTGCAAGTTTAGATATTTATAGCAAAGCTTGTTGGAGGATTAGTGTCATAAGTTATTTGCATATGAAGTTCAAATCATTTTAAATATAATAAAATTATTTCTTAATGTGGGTTTTAGCATAAATAAATCTAACAGACGTTGCAAAAATTATTCTTATTCAACAAATTAAATAGAGAAACTGAACTAGTTTAACATTACTTGTAGATAAAGTCAATATGGTATATTATAATTTATAATATTGTATTGTTACAGTCCATATTGAAATTGTATTCATTGAAATATTTCAGCATTGTTCTGTATAAACTTTTGTAATTCTCTTAGTTTCTCCATGGATATGGTGGTAAATAAACATGTTGCAATGAACTACGATCTTTCCATCCAGGAGTACCCGAACTAGGAGCCGTCAGTACATTTCCACACATCACAAATAAAACAAATCCTAACCATGGTAATATCTATAGCATAGAGAATATTAACTATTAATTTTAATAATATACACAAAGAGACAAAAACAAATCTTACCTTCATTGTAATTATATAGCAAATTATTTGACACTTTCTGTAATTTATACTTTATTTTCTTTGTTAGTTTTATTTGTAATCGCATTGTTTCCTTATTATTGTTAAAGTTTACTTTGATTACATAGTTTTTTCAAGGGTTGCTCAAATGACTTGAAAAATGATAAAAAACAAGTAATACATTTAAAATAACAAAACAAAAACAACAATTGATAATGCCCGTTTAATAAATTCCATAAAAATCTGTTACTTTTCTGCTCTCACACCGCGCGTTTAAAAGCCCTCTGTCACGAAAAAGGGTTATTGTATAAAAATTTCTTAAAAACAAAATTTGTAGAGAATGATGTATTCTACAATATTGATAATAACTTAGAAAACAACATAATTACAAATATTTACAAAATTTCAGCTTGGTACCTCAAATTCCGAGATTCCTACCTAATTTAAGCTAAAATGACTGGACTATATAAGATAAAATGGTGAAATAAACAAAAATTAATTAATTTTTTTATGTTCAGTTAATTTATTCATAAAGTAGATATAACTAGAAAGTTTTTGAATGTTTGTTCATTAAATTTGAACAATTATAAGCTGAGATAATTAAGTTTAAAGTAAGTTTTAATTTTTGCGTGAATTTAGCAAAGTTTTTCTTTAATTACAAGATAACCATACAATATTTCTAAAATTTTCTTTGACTCCGACATTAGTATCACTACTGCCAACAATTTGGCACGGTTATTTTTCCAAATTTCAAAACTTGAATTTTTCCCAAACCCCAAAAACTTGTTTACTATAAATTATTATTATATCAAAATATTTGTAATGCAACTAAATGTACTTTCGTAAAACTTTGTTTTAGTTTGAAGCATTGTAAGAAAATCTGTTTTTTTGAATTGGTGATACCTAGATATAAACTTTATGGTAAGCAACCACTCAAATATAGGTAGTTGTTTGTGTTTTTATCAGTTTTTATCACACAGAAACATTATTAAGCTAGTAAAATAATAAATTTGGTTGCACGAGATAAATTGTAAACATGTGCAACATATTTATGTCTTGCGCAAATGTTTTGTTTTGATAAACAATGATGGAACATGAGTTGTTTAGTTCACAAACAAAATAATATTTGTTTGCGTGGCTATTTGTTAAAATTCTATGTTCAAAAATACTTCAAACACTTTGGTTATAAAGACAATAGTATGTAATAGAATGGACAAAAATGTTTAAAAAAATATTAATAAACACCCTAAAAACTATTACATAAAATAGTTGGTATGCTAATATTTTTTTTACTTCTGTTCTAAAAAGTTGTGCAATGAGGTTTTGGCATGCTTTGCATTTCGATAATATTCTAGTTGTTTGCCGAAAGTTCCAGAATAATATAAAATAATTCAACATGAATCAGTTTCTTTAAAATATCCGGAAACAATGAATCAAGTTTAACTAGAACATCATCGTTCAAAAAATATTTCAATACAGAACTGTCTAGAAAGTTCTAGAATGGGTCTGGAAGAAAAATAAATAACTTATTGAATATAACCTAAAAACTTTTGCAAACAAATTAAATGTCAAATCTTGAAAAACAGTTTTCTATAATTTAATTTATATTTATATGTTATTTCAATTGTTCTACAATTTCCTCTAATGTTTTACCTTTTGTTTCAGGAACACAAAACAAAACAAATAATGTTCCCACATACGAAACAAAAGCAAAACTTACAAACGCCATATATAATCCAACATACTTCTCAACAAAGTAAAAAAACTGCGACGTGCCCGCTGCAGCCAGACAAAAATATATATTACTCAATACGAGTCCAGCTGATTTGACGTTTGGAGAGAAAACCTCACTACTGATCATTGTGGGAATATTAGACAACCCAATGCTATGCAAGACAATGTACGACAGCATTGCTATCACAGGTACAAATTTTAAATTTGCTAAAATGTTCAAAGTCTCATCCAAAAAATAAAAATAAACACCAACAACAGTTGAAGCTAGTCCTGTGCCCAAAGATGACACCAACAATAGCGGTTTCCTTCCAAATTTATCCACAATAAGCGAAGAAACACAACACATGAATAATTGAGTTCCAAAATAAATGATAACAAAATGTTGGATTGTAATAACTTTAGGTGCGTAGAATGTAATTGCCGTAATGCCACTAAACTGTTGCACGGATCTCAACCCGCACGCAACTATCAGAGCTCTTCTGTTGGCGGTAACAGTAACCAAATCCAGAATGTGACTGTGTTCGCTTCTGCTTTCTTGAATTATTTTCTCAATTCTAGCAAAATCTTCTTCAATGTCATCGACACCTTTTAGTTGTTTCAAAACTTCCTTAGCTGCATTCGGCTTGTCAGTCATTATGAGATAATAAGGACTTTCGGGAACTATCCAGATTAGTATTAAGAATACTACGGGAAACGTAGCGGCTATTAGTGCTGTATTTTGGATGCTTAAATACTGACCAATTGCACTGGTAATAGTAATTCCAGAGATATATCCTATGGATGGCAAAGACCCGAGGAAACCTCGTACGTCAGCATTGGATATTTCGGCGATATACATTGGTATGACCGTAAATGTTATCCCACTTGCTAAACCACCTATTATTCTACCTGCATACAGCATTTCTACTCTATAAGCAAAAGCAATGAGTAGCCAGGAAGTAAGGTACGGGATACCAAGTAATATTATTATTGTTTTACGTCCAATTCTAATTATCATTGTACCAGCAAGTAATGTTCCTAGAATTGAGGATAACAGTGGTATCACAGCCAACCAGGATGTCTCATCGTTTGTTACTTTAATATTTGTGTCATTCAGTAATTTGGGTATTGAAGCAGAAGGCCAACCCATATCGAAGCCACCAATTATGGCGCATATTGTTGCTGGAATAACGAAGAATATATTTTTTTTAATTTTTAAAATTACCCTGGATATAATTACCTGTTATAGCACTGTAGTATTGCAACCAAGTGCATGGTATAAAACGTTTTTTAGTTAGAAACATTGTGAGGAAAACTGTTTTTTTTTAAATTGTTAATTTTTTGTAGTTGTAATTTTTGTGATATGAATATCCACAGTTTTGTTTTTATTTTAAAACAGATTTTACTTTATCATAAAAGGTATCTGTATTTTCATCAGACAGAAAATTTATTCAGCTAGTAAAATAATAAACGTGATTGTACAAGGTAAATAGTAAACATATGCAATTTATTTATATTTTGCGTAGGTGTTTTTTGGTGTGCTCAGTCTAGTCTTCTTTTTTAAGTATCTACGTTAACAAAGATAATTTAAATAGTTTCATTGTTTTTATTATTATTGAAATGTAAGACAAATAGTAAAAACAGTTGAACGTAAAAACTCAGTGACGTAATAGAAGAAATAATTTATTCTTAGGGATAAAACAATTGAACAAGCTAGGAAAAACATAATACATTGGGTGCACATCTTCAATAAAATACAATATCTTCAAATACGTTTTAAACTTTAGTTTTATTCTATTGTGAAGAATTAAAAGTTCAGTACATTTAAATATTATATTAATATATAATTGCAATTACATTATAAATTATTAGATACTTATTAATAAATTACTATTTATTTATTCATCAGTGGCTCGTTCAATTGGAATGATTTTTGCGTGGTTTGTTTCTTCCTTTTCTTTTGGAATAATTTTTGGTGCAGTAATAGCCAATGTTCCGTCTTTCATCAGTTTGGTTGCCAATTTTTCCACATTAAACCCATCAGGAATTGTAAATTTTCTACTGAATTGTCTTAAAACGTATCCATTATTTTCATCTGTTTCTTCGTGTTTAGCTTCTATGGACAGCATGTTATCGTTAATAATTTTAACTTTAATTTCTTCAGGTTGGAAGTCTTGGACGTTCATTTTAACAGAGAAGTTATCGTTTGTTCCACCAGACATTTTACATTCGTTTTTCTTTAAGACTTCACAATCTTTAGTTGATTGTGACAAACAATTACACGTTTGTCCACACTTTTCTGGCATCTCATTATTTGGAGACATGAGTGATTGTAAATCTTCACCACTGATTAATTTGTGTAGATTTTCAAGAGTTCTTGGAGGATAAAAATTGTTTATTTTGTTCAAGTCTTGGAACATTCTTGGAACAATTATGTATCTCATTATAATTTTGTTTAAATTATTTTGATTCAAACGGAGTTTTTTGTATTAATATTTTATATAGGTTTTGATGTAATTTGTTAAATAAAACTTTTGTTGTTTGGATAACTCAGTTAACTTGGATACACTTTGATCAACTTGGATATCAAACTTTATTAGATTGCGTTCGTTGTGGTTCGTTGTTTCGAATAGACTGATGCAACTACTCGTCGCGTCCTCTTTTATACAAACGCTCAAACATTCCATGCCATTCTCGCGTATTCTAGAGTAGAACCTTCTAGAACTAGAATGTTCTTACTGGTTCTTACTAATGTAAAGCTCACTTACTTCTAGAAAATTCCGGATGTTTCTCGATGTTTCTAATTTATTCTTCCGAAATATATTCCTGTAGAGTTAAATAAAAAGAATAATTTACAAATAAATATTATAAATATATTTCAATTTATTAATTAATTTGTCATAACAGAAATTCATGATATTTAGATAAACAAAACAACAAAAAAATTATGTATTTTTCAAATACAAATGTTTGTCTTCATTCTTTAAACAATTTTTAAGAGAATATATCTCATTGTTCTATAAATATAAATGATATGATTTTCAATATTAACTCATTGATTATTTGACATTTCATAATACTGCGCGCTGATTGGTCAGTTTGAATTTGACATTTCAAAGTACTGGGCGCCGATTGGTCACTTTGAATTTGACACTTCAAAATACTGCGAGCTGATTGGTCAGTTTGAATTTGACATTTCAAAATACTGCGAGCTGATTGGTCAGATATCTGCCAAAGAAACCACGATCCAGGTGTCATATTTGGGGATCGTTCTTAACTGTGTTGATGACACACATACACAAATTGTCAACTTTTCTAAAATAACGAAGGTCTGGCCCTCGCGGACTCTTAGACTACACATAATGTAATTAGATCAAATATATTTATAATTAGTAGGTAACTAGGCAAACAGGCTTTTTAAAACTTTCTTCATTCTTCAAATCAAGCATTTATATGCGAATTATTATTAATACCATTTACGTTCTACCTTAAAGCACCCACCCACAGGTGGCAGCAATTGCAATTGGTGCCTGTTCGTCTAGTCACCTACTAATTTTCCATAAGCTGTTTTTAAAAAAAAACCACAAAATTGATTAACTTTCAGCGTCAAATTAAAATACTTCGGGGATGTTTTCTGTATTAAATTGAGTCATAAGTTAAGAAGAGACTCTTTAGCTATAAAAGAAAAATAATAACAAGAAAATTAGTTGGAGGAGAATGAAGGAAGTTGAAATAGTTTCACCAAAACCACGCAAACTTCAAGTATTAGTGTATGCTTTAATAAATATTTAATTTTTTACTTTATTTAAATAATTTATAATATATAAATAGAATGTCATTTGATAGGAATGCAGGACAACAAGGATAAAAATACAAAAATTAAATAACTTATAAATGTATATTTTTATTAAATAGAAATAATTTAGACATCAATACATTAAACTAAACTAAGCCTATTACACATTATCAGGTTATCTATTAGATAATAATAAATTAATAATGAACTATCTTAAGTCTCGGTAACACGCTCAATTGGAATGATATTATCTTGGTCTTCTTCTTTATTTTCTTCAGGAACGATTTTCGGTGC
>JARJDS010020646.1:0-26155 GCA_030264155.1 Atheta pasadenae | reverse complement strand
CGCTCGTTTTCGGTTTCACATGACGATTGTTTTGTTTTGTTTTCATATTAATATTTAAAATTTGTTTCAATATCACACACAGCATCCAATCTATTAAATTATGTAAATGTAAAATGTCACTACCAACAACGCACAAACATAGTCGATCAGTTTGTGTTTATTAAAATCCGTCGATTATAATAAATAAATGCATTTGCGTCCGAGTAGAAAATGTGTGCATGTATACATGGAAATCATTTGTTTTATTTTTGCCGCTAATCAAAAATAATCAAAAACGACGTACGCGTGTCCGCTTTTGCTTGAACGAAAATAATTTCGAGCATAATTCAATTTCCGCCAACAATGTCGGCGTACAATCGGATAAATAAATAAATGCGCTTGGTGGCACGGGTTGTTTCGCAGATTACAGCAAAATATGAAATGTAAAATGCAAAACACAAAACGCCAACTGGAATGAATAAATACTCTCGGTAAACATAGATGAATAAAGGCATCAGTCCTATCAGTGTACAGTCCTACTACAACTCTTGTTGGTTGTGTGTTGATTTTGTTGTCGACGTGGATATTTTTATGATTCGCCCCCAAAATGCAGAAATGCGCGAAACTGCAATCTGAAATGTAACGATTAGCATGATAATGACGCGCTGTGTAATCACACGGCAAACCGATTACGCAATAAATTTATTTATTGTATGTACCGATAAATTCATCAATTTAGTACAGGACTAATCGGTGATTTTATCGGCTTATAACAATTAGTCAAGATCATAAAATTATTACCACAGCATTGATTTCTCGTTTTCAAATAAAAACCGCAAATATTTACTACTAATTAATAAGGTATTAATAAATAAATTATGAACATCAAAGAATAAAATAAAAATTAAAATATCATGTTTGCTTTGTTCACCTTTGTTTAAAGCATCCCTTAAGTTCGTAATTTATGCAACTTGCCAATGACTTGCACTCTTTTTGTATTTCAAAGCGCCAAATCTGCAAAGCCATGAATATAAAATCAAAATGACATTTTTGCATTTTTGAACCCAGTGAAACGCCAGCGAGTGGAAAAGACTTAAAACACGGCGCACTTGAACATTCAAATCCCACGCAACAGTGTTAATTACCATCGCGTCGACGAGATAATAACGCCACGGTTCCGAAGAGAAATGTCATGCAAATGTATGCGCATAAACGACCGCGATGCAAACGCGCGCGGCCAACGTACAGATCGAATTATTCCAGAAGGCCAGAAGCACAACCCCCAAACTTTAAAGACAAAGACATGATGATGTTGACGTTTACACTATTACACAAACACTTACATTGGTAAATATAAATAAATTTACTTAAAGTTACTAGAAAGTAGCGCCATCTATTCATAAATAGTTTAGTTAATAAATTGGAATTTTATTATTTTTTAATAAAAATTTAAATTTAATGAAACACCCTATATATTATAACTATGAGTTATTACCTCGGTGTAAGTAAGATTTTACCTGGAAACGTGGTATATGCAAAGCTTTCCTTAGAATCCTTGTAGTCCTTGTACGTATTCATCCTATCAGTGGTTTGGGTCCGCCGCAACATCCTTAGATTTGTACGTATTATAGAATAGTATCCTTCACAATAGCGTGGTATATCGCTTCAAGGATTTGTTGCCTATATTAACTTAATATTTCGAAAATATAAATTTTTATTTTTTTAAAATGTGATGTTCCACTGTATGCAACCAAACATACAATATACTAAATTAAATTACAATAATACTTAACATCGTTTCGACAACTCGTAATATATTAAGTAAAGCATGTGTAGCTTTGACCTTATTTCTAAGCGTGTCCGCTTGGCACTCCATAAATAATTCCTGCACGATAGAGCGATAAATTCATTTGCGTCAAATGGAAACGGTAAAGCGAGGGGTAAAGGCAAGAAGGTCGCCCTAATGGCGACCGCCAGAGCCGCCTACACCTCATGCGGCCTCCTGCTCACGTTCGTGGTTAAATGTAAATCTTGACGCAGGTAAAGCAGGTTAAAAAATGTACGACCCGGCAAAGCAACCCAACCCCCAAACCAACGGCCGGTTTTTCCAATGAGAATCTAGAATCTCCAAAACGCCGAAAGTATTAACATAAATTTTAATAAATCTACTTAAGAGGCTCATCTTATACAAACGTAATGAAGCTTTACCTTCGCTATACCCACGCCGAAAGCCTAGGCAACCCAACGTGCAAATGTAAAGTTAAGGTTAAATTAAATTCAAATTCTTTCGAATTTTATGACTTTTACGGTTAAGATTGACGTCAAATTTTGTTCATAAACCTTTTAAACATAACTTGTTTGTGTATTTTAAATTTTAGTTAATAATAATATTTGGTATATGCAACCAAGTTTACACAATATACCACAACTTGTATTTATTTATGTTTAGTGTTTTGTTTGATTTTGTTTCGTTTAGTTTCGCATCGTTTCAAGTGCATGCTGTTTTGTTTAATTTAATTTGAAGCCGCACATAATCAGCACGCGCAGTGTTAAGGACCATTCGACGCTCACTCGTTCAACAAACACAGCGGCAACATCGCGCCAAATAATAACAACAATAATTGAGAGAAATCGCCGGCGTAATTAAATTGCGCGCTCCATACCGCAATGACGCTCACGAAATATGAATCCTGAGCAAGTACAATACAAACCTTATGTTGCTAAACAAACAACATAACCTCAAACGCAAATAAAACTTAAATTCAAAATATTAATTTTGTATAAATATTTTATTAATTTTACCATAAATAAAATCAACACACAATAAATATTAGAATATTACTTATTACGATGTTGATATAAATGTATCTGAAAACATACTGTATTTACAGTAATCATCCCTCAACTTCTGTAACGTAATATTCCAACATAACCAACAGTTTGCGCGCGCTTCGTGAGCTTGAAATTCCCCGACATCGGGACAAGAGTAGTCGAGACTAAACTCGCGCTCGTCGTGTTTCATGTGATTTATACACTATCGAATGGCCCTCTAATTAGGCAAATATTATGTCTACACTCGTGCACACACAATGGTGACGTGAGTGGCCGTGACACGTGTACGCAACGCCACATCGTGCTAAGCGGCCGCAAATTATGCAGCACACTATGCATCAATGCAAACAACTTACAACACTAACATAATGACACGTAATAAACACATCGCATTTATTGGAGATTAAATACAACATCATATTTTATCGAAACTATTTATTTGTTCGTTTTTTGGATCGCAGCTCAATAAATAATTTCGTGTTCGAGCAGAGCGTTTTTCCGGCAGGCGTTTTAAACGCATAAATCCTGATCGCACATAAATTACTCGTTCTTTTTACGTGCATATAACCTCACTATCCGGTGTGTGTGCGAAAGTTGCTTAGATATGAAAATCCAGCGCCCGAATCCTTTCTATTATTCTCATCCTGCGACGCGCGGCGATATTACAGCGGCGGAGCAGCAAAAAGATAGTGGCATCGTTGGAATCGGGAAACTATATCATGTCTTTAGATACACTCGACTCGGTTTTCCAATTTCAATGGATCTATTAATATTCGGTGGGTTTACATACAGTGTGTACTTATAAATACAAAATAGTTTAATAATAATTTCTTTCATTTTAGGTTATGGCCACGTTTACAAAACTCCAACTTCACCTGCATTGAAACTGATGTTGATTTTACAGTTTTTCAATTTTTCTTGTCCTCAAAAAGCGATAGAGGTTGATAAATAAAATCAAATTTTAATTACTAAGAAAATTAATTTATGTTGTAATTAAAAAAAACAAAATCTATTCTCTTCCATTTGCAATCTTTCAAATTGCAACCACTACCAATCACCATTTCATTTCATCGCTATTCTACCTCCTTAATTAATTAAACTTTGTGATCGAATTAAGCAAGTTTCGCGTCTTAGCGTCTTCCGCGTTGAAATCAAATGATATAAATTTAATGGGCGTCAACTCGTGAGCGGGTTGAAAAACTTTTACGGTACTAATGATTAAATTACCATCAACTTTCAACCTCCCTCCGCTACAAAAATAGCAACCAGCGCACAACATTAACAAATACTTCTAACCTCTTTCATCGCTTAACCTTTTTCATTATTTTTAGGTTAGGAACTTGTTGAATTATATATTTTATTACGTTTTAAAACTTTGTTTGGTTCTATTGTTTTTCAAATGTTTACATCGTTTATATGCAAGAATTGCATTCAATTGTTTTACAAGAAAACAAATGCAACTGTTTTGGTACATCATTTTATTAATTTATGTAAAACGGTTACCAGATACCAAATAATATCTTAACTTTCCCTTAAACCGTCCTAAAATGACTTACGGTCAGTCATATCCTGAGAAAGTCGTAATCATAACCTCAAATGCAGTCCAACTGCTCTGCACCATTTCAAACCCGTTCCATTTCAACGTCGACAACACAATAACATAGAAATTGCAAGGGGCGAATGCTGCAGGACCCTCAGGTCGAGTCGTTTGCGAATGCAGCCCGCATAAATTCGTTACAATGCATCTCGTTATGCAGCGTAATTGCGTTCGTACGCAAAACGTACTTTGTGACGCGCGCGCTTACACAGTTGCCACATTTAGCGACTAAGCACTGTTGCTAACCTAACCAACAATTTAAAACTAAAACCAAAAATAAACAAAAACCATCAAAAAAACGTTGAAACACTTTAGTGAAACAAAAATAAACGAAACAATGTATGCTCATCAAATAAACGCTTTGCCAACAACCCAAAAAGATTTGCAAGCTTTTGAAGGAATGCAAAAAGTTTGAACGCGCGCACGCCTCGACGTGGTAGTCCGACGTCGAATAAATTCGCAAATGAAATAAAAAAAAAGTGTTGAAAAAAATTCGGCGAGCGAAAACTAAAGTGCACTGGCAGCGCAGACAATGAGCGTACTTCGAACTCAGGCGATTTTTACGAAATTACGAAATTCAAAATGGACGCGGTTATTTCGGTAATTCCTCGTCGCCCCAAAAAAAAAAGTACCGAAACGAGCGTGTGTTGATAAAAAATGCAATTATTTAGCGCGAATTTAGTAAAACGTACAGAAACGTAACTTTATGAAAGAATTGAATTGAAGCTTTTAGATTTTCTACTCAATTCAAACTCAATCTGGAATTTAATTAGTTTTGCTACATTTTCCGAACTAAATACTACAACAAAAAAAATTATGTTGTAATAAATTCACGGTATTTACTGCAACTTCAATAATACAAAGAATGTTTGAATTATTCCGCTGGTACATTTTCCATTTTCCGCTTTCAATGTTTCTAAATATTGTGCATGAAGACATTTTCCGATTTCCTTGGCGTAACTAGTTTAACTCCACATTTCATGTTTATACATTTTATACATTTTCCCATAGTATGGAAACGAGGCAATTCTGTGTTTCAATTTAATGTGGGCATTTCTATTTAAATTCCACACCGCCGAACGAACGACCATCTTTTATGGTTTGTTTTCATGTTTTTCTTTTGTTTCCCGAATTGTTTTGTAATAATTCCCCACTCAAAATCGCATTCCTTAAAGTAAAGTCACAAAATTCCTCAGAAAAAAATCAGAAAAAAACTTAACCCCAAAATATAAACGTATTAGGCAACCCAAATAACAACACTGTAATTTGTGTTGCATACAATTAAATTTTTTATTACAGTGTGTAAGCAACCCAAACTACACTTTTATTATATTACTATAAGTATGTAAAGTTGCCTATATCAAATTTTAAATATTCAGAACATCTCATAATAATAATTGACCGATGCGAAACGACCCCGGTTGATTGATATTAAGCTTGAAACTTAAAATAAAATTCCTGTAAAAGTTTCGTAGAAAATTGCAGTTTGCAGTTGAACGGACATTCCAATTTACTTAAATTCTTGCAAAATTCTAGACCATCATCAATAACGATTATTTATACATCGCATCCCTCGAGCACTGACGTTGCAACTAAACTCACATAACTTCATCTTCGTCCTTACCGCTACCATTACCAAGGCGGTGGTGGTGTTTACTGGTCAGCAGTGTGCTTGCTTGTTGCAGGCTCCGGTTGCAGTTTCAAGTTGATATTTGCAATTTGTTACCTGAGTCAGTGAGTCAACTCACAAGCAAGTTAGACAACCAACATGTAACATGCTGCATGGTAACATAGTTATATGCAGTAATCCATAATCGGGGGAATTACCCAGTTGGTTGGTCTATTGTAATATTAATAACTTATGAAGATTAATCTCTTGACAATGAACTTTGTGTTGTAGTACAAAGTCAAAGATAATTATTATTTATTCAAGCAACCATTGTTAATGTAAAAAATTTAATTAAACCCAATCCTTTTGCTTTGAACCCAGTTTTTTTTTGACATCACCTTAGTCACCGAGCGTCTTTTGTTTGACTGAAATTTTAATTTCAACTTTTTCTTCAACTCCACTGCGCTGGCTTGAATCGTCGACGTTCTTCTTTTGTTTAATAAGTTAAGTTAGCAATATTCAAGTAGGAAGTAAAAATGAAAATTTAAAAACAAAACTAAAAATATAATGTTAATGAAAACGTAATATTAGTTTGATGAACATTTTTTTTGGTGGTATTTTCCTAACTTGTTTTGTAAACGTGTTTGCTTTCATAATTATAGTAACAATAATAAACAATTGTTTGATTCAATTGCAATCCATATAATACGTGCTTGCTTGCAGAAATAATTACTACAAATATTGCATCGAACATTAATTAATATCAATTATTTGACGTGGGGCACGTTTACATCAATTTTCCGCGGCATGTGTGTCTTGGGAATTTCCATTATTGATATTGACTAATTATATTTGCCGAAATTATCGACATGAGTATAATTAACGATCCATCTCTGCGTTTGGGGCGGCCATCAAATACACCGCATTAATTGCAAACACATTCCGCGCTCGTGTCCGTTTCCCTCAGCACGGAGAGCTCCTGCGATCGTGAATGACATTCGATTAAAATTATTACTGCGGCCACAAACTTGTAATTGTAAATTGTAAATGGTGCAAAACTTTGGAATAGCAAGAGGAAATCATTGGGGAAATTATCGATGTGGAACTAAAACTATAGTTAGTTTTGCTAATTAATAATTAATATAGGTATTATTTATAATTTTGCTATAAATCATTGTTGTTGTGAATCCGGATTTATATTTGATTTAGTTAGATACTAATAAGACCGCCAGTCAATGTTTTGAATGTCTAAGTTGCAATGTGTAGATACGTCTACCACCGATGATATTAATACTCGTCAGGATGTGCCGAAGCTTAATTAATTCTCCATTAATTACTCTCGTCGAAGCACAATGCACCGCAATGGCAACATTGTGCAACATTGCATTCGTTGCACGTTGGAGGTTCAGGTTGATGACGAAGACGAGCGTATTGCGGCGAAAAAACAGAAAACTAATTAAGCGAGTGGATGAGAAGGTTTTCCCTTCGTCTACTTTTTTGTTTTTTTGTTGTTTTCAAATGGGCCTCTTCTTTAACGCGTTAGCACTTTTCAGTTTTTACTTTTTAGTTGCAAGTTTGTAGTTTTCTGTTTCAACGCTAATGGAAAGTTATCAACGGAGAAAACAAGATGTTCTCTTTGAATTTTCTGCGATAAGTTTATACGAAAGAATATAAAAGTTAAGAAAAATTAAAATGTTGAAAACTTTTTTTAATTATTAATGGATTCGTTAACTAAGTTTTTACAATTAAGTTTAGAAAAATAATAATTATAGTCCATAATTAGAGAAAACACAAATTAAACTATGATTGATCCTATGTTCAATTTTTTGACGAACAGAAAATGCTATAAACCTATAACAACTATATGCAACCAACCATACACTTCAGCATACTACAAGCTTTGAGTCGACTTGACAATACATATTCGTTACCATGACAATTATTTCGTTTCATACTAAAATCTCTATAACCTAACTTTATTAATTATCGTTGATAATAATAATACGTTGGTATTATTGCAGTAATTGCACGTAAATGTTTGATATTAATGCGTGGCAACGAAAACACTGTTGAAATGTTAAATCCGTAAAATACTACGAAACATCACGCCAAAGAATATCCAGTAATGCGCTAAAAATACGCAACCCGCCTCACATTAAACCGGCGAATAATAAAGAATAAAAACGATGAGATACAAAGATTTCGCGCTGTCTGCCGCCGGCTGAAAATAGCGAGTACGCGTTAAGGACATTGTGCAGGATTCTGTGAGCGCGCATAAAATTTCAAGCTTTCCACAAACTCCAACCAACGAAACCGAAACCAAAAGAAAAGCACACGAAATGAAAACCATCAACGTTTTCTTGGTCTTAAACATACTCGTAGAGTACTAGTCTAATGTTTCCTCTGCTCGTTTTGAGCATTTTAGTCTTGGTTTCTTTTTTCAGAATCTGTTTTAGTTCTTATTTTGGTTTTAAAATTTGATCACAATACAAACTGCACGTTATCGCATTATCAAACTCGCGTTACGTCTGCTTTGCATTTAACAAAACGATTTTTAAACTCAAGAATAAAAACAAAACAAAAAGTAACAAAGTCATATATATAGGTAAAAATAACAGAAAGAAAACAAAAGAAATAAAAATAATAAGTTTGTTAATACGTTACGAAACATTTGAACTCGACAAAAAAACAAAACAAAAACAAACAAATAGTTGACTGTAACTGTAATCTAACTAAAGTTGAAAAAAAAACAAAACAAAAACCCAAAACAAAAACCCAAAACAAAAGAAAACCAGAAAAAGTTGTAGAATTAGTAAGCGTGCTTCAATTGTTTATTTGGTCAAACAATTTTTAAATTCAACAACACCAAAAACAAAACACATAAATGGCAGAAATCATAAACCATGTAATATAACAGTCAGAATTCGGAATAAAACAAAAAAAATAACAAAATGGGAATTTTGATAGCAAAACAAATGAACAAAAACAAAACAAAAGAAAAATGATATAACTGTTAATGAAAGCGCCAAGTGCGAGGTAGGTAATGCGATTTCCTTTCACTAAACTTTGATAACCTAACCTAACATAACCTAACATGATAAAATGGAAATCCAAAGAGCGATGAAATGAGAAACCTTGGTTTAAACCCATTAAACGCTAATGTGGTTTGTTATGCTTTATTACGCTTTATTATAAGGGTGACTACGAATTAAGCAACAGTCAAAATTTATTATTACATTATGAACTGGAAAGTTATTAATTAACAAGGTAATTTCATTAATTTTATAATAAATATACTCGGATGGAAAGTAAATTGAAGCTAAATTTACATATTTCTAGTTTACATTATAATGTATATTTGGTTGCCTACAATACTATAACATGTTGTTATCTTTATCAAAGTCCAAATATAATTTAACATTAATATTCCGTTTAAAATCGGAATTGGGACAATTGGGGGAATTATAGGCGTTATCGAAAATTTATGATGATTCTACGGATTATTAAATGCTATATGTATAATATTTATTGTATTGGGGTTAATCTAATAATTTAAATATTTATTTATAGATGGCATTAGTGTCCCAATTAATAAGTGTCATTTTATATATTTATTCAGTAAATTTTTTGTTGCATTTAATTTTTTAACGTCGCATAAACGAATTAGCGTGATTTAACGTGACTACCGTCAGTGTTGCCAACTTTATCGGAGCACTTTCATCCCTTGACAACGTCTACCGTGCATCCCTAGGCGTGCGCGCTGCTTACCAAGCCAGATTTCTCCGCATTCGCCACCACTAAACGACGCGACTAGTACACGCGCGCGAGAGGGACGATTTTATATTCGCCGCGCGTTCGGCTTAATTATCGCTTTAATTCATTAGGAATCGCCCGCACGCGGGGCAAAAACGCGACGCGCGACGCCCGACCGCAGCCGCGGACGTAATTAATCAAATCGGATTATAAACTTTTCATTGTGCATTCCATGCTTTTTATACTTGCCGCGCGCGCAATTTTTTATTCGCCCGCGTTCTGCACCCTGAGTCTTTGCAAATTTGCATCGCTGATATAATAAATAACTGTTAACTTTCGCGATTCCTTTTGACAGTCATTTAAAGCATTAAAATGTGCGGCATTTATAAAACTTACCCACCGATAGTTTTTACGTTTAATTGGAATTTTAAATTACAATCAAATTAAAGAACATTTAAGTTGTGCGAAGAGATTATTTGACATAAAAGAATTCAATGTAAAGTTTTATAACTTTTTTGGCGTTTGCGTGTGTACAAAAAGAACAAAAGCTTTGATGTCGTTTAAGAGGATAAAAAATGACCCAAAAGACCAACGGGAATGTACACCGATGGTGGATCGAGCGCGAGTCTTCAGGGCGTGACATCTGAAGAAAAGAAGTACGGAATGCCAACCGGCACAAAGAATATGAATTTTAATTCCTCGCAATTAGAGCTTAGGCATCAAAAAATGAGCAAAAGCAAGAAGTGTACAAAGTATGAAAAATTATGGAAAATATTCTTTTTTCTTCAACTTTTTGACTTGTTCATTAACATTTTCAAATACAAAAGTATTACCTAAAGATAAATTATGTAAGTTACTGTTTTTTATTATATTGTCGCATAGTAAGGTTTCATTGCAGAATTAATTTTAAAGAAATTTAAAATTTAAAATCAAAATTAATTACAATTTTCTTGGAATTGTATGCTTTCATATTCTATATTAAAAAAAATAAAGAAACAGGTCAATTTTCAAGCAATAAATTTCTATATCAACGAAAATTATTTGTGTTGTTTTTGAAAAAAACTGTTACAATGACGGAAAAGTAAAATATAAAACAAAAACTAATTGATTTAGCTTAATTGAATTTAGCGTTATACAAAAGTTTGACGGCTTACTTAATTTATTAACTTGCCCGGATGAATAGTGCAAAGCATTAAGCAGTAAATCAATTTAAAGTAAGTGCATTTTAAATAATTGAATGTTTGGTAAAACAAATTAAATAAGGCATTCAACTATGACTTTAAAATTTTATATTTTATAAGAAAACTATAATACCCTAGCAATTGATATTGAAAATAAAAAAACTGAATGATGTGTGGTTTGCACTTAGTTGTACAATCATTAAGGCTGTAAACTGTCATTGAACTTATACAATATTAAGCAATTCAAACTCAAGTAAATTACATTTGTCAATAAAATTACCCAGTAACAAGATACCAAGTTGGTTGCATATTTTATAACAAAGTCTAACATTCAGTTTTATAATTTTCTATATAAAACTATATGAAACCATAATATATTATATATAAATTTACCTTAAGCTTTTAAACAAAATAGTAAAATACAAAAAGGGCACTGTAGCACTCTGCCCCACAGGCATTACATCAAACGATCGGGTGTACGGCGTGACCACATAAAAGATCGTAAATGAAAACCCATTTCTCTCGAGGTCATTCAATCATTGTTTAAACTTTAATGGCTATACGTGACGACAACTTACGATCCAGCGTCCGAAAATGGCAGATTCTGTGTGCTTGCTTTTACTTTACACCCTCGCCCTCGACAGACAAACGAGGATGATATCCAGGATGACACTAAATTCAAAACCTTCGCAAATCGAATACGTTTTGGTTTAAGCCCAAAAGTATCGACATATAGACACATAAAATCCCCAATGACGCAATTTTCATAATAAAATAAAATAATAAATTAATTACAATTAACAAACTTTCGCCAAATAATAACCAAGTTATATATGTAGACAAAGAATAAAAAAATACTCATAATTAATAAAATTTATTAAACGAGTAAAAAACAAAAGAGCAGTAGTATAGTGAAATATTTTGTTGATTTTTTTCATTGCCCGGCACCTCCACATTTATTTTATTTTTGCACCTCAAACAATTCAATTGTTTGTTTATTTGTTTATCAATATTTTGTTTTACCGTACACCTCAACCCATCGTCCTAACTCTGAACTAATCCATTGTATATTTTTTGATGTTTTGTTTATCAATTGTAGCAAATACTCCCTCATTACACTATTGTTATATAATTTATTGTTTATTTAGTTTGGGTAAGCCTAACGTAAACCTGCTTTAAAAACGGTTGACGTGACACATACCAAGCTTCCTTTCGTGCTCGTTAGAGGCGCTAACATCAACAATGTATAACCAAACTTAACTAACCACAATTCTAACCTAAAAAACATAACTTATGACAAACATACAACAAAATGTATAAAATATTTCAAACGTTTTTAATTAGTTTTAACTTTTAAAATCCATTTAATCGATTAAAATCAAAAACTTAATAGAAATTTAAAGCTGTTCAAAAGGTAATAAAATTGTAATAAAACATTTTATTGCCGTCTCTATACTCGATTTAGTTTGAAACAAAGAATATCTTCAAAGTAACGAAGTTTACAGTATTCCCGTACACTTCAATATGCAAACTTTAATGTAAAATGTAATAAAATAAAATAAACACCATTATACATATTCCTTTATGTCTTTTATGTTTGTTGAAATATTTACTTTACCAAATTGTGAAAAATGTAACAAATCCGACAAACGTAACTAATGTGACAAGTTGAACGCACATACATATATCTAGCTTTAGGTAAAAATATCAAAAGATGTGAAACTGTACAACATTTTAGCACCTCGTAAAAGTATCAGCTGCAGCTAGGATGCGTTAGAACCATTCCGATTGCTTCAATTTTATTCAAAACTTATTTTAACACCAATTTATCATGCACCAATATTTTGTAGTAAAATTTATAGGTTAATTTTAAATTATATCAATTTAAATTCAGATAATTCAGATAACAAACAATCAATGCGATACGTATTGATTAAGATGTTTATCCCTACAAGGAAGTACATACGCACATAAATATTCTGGTTGGAATGGAAACATCTTTCGATTAATCCATTTCCACGAACGCAACGCACATCCCTTGAGATATTTGTCGAAGAGGTTAGATTGTAAGGTTAGGTATTCTATATCTACACGCTGAGAACTGTTTCTTGTGCGTTTTGAGTAAGTTGCGAGCTCGTTTTCCACTCGATTCCACTACGATTGCGTTAAATCCTAAACTTATGCTACGTTGTAGGCGACAAATGCGTGCTTTGTCGAATTAATTAATTAACTAAATTGAGTTTGCCTGCCGCCGTGCGCCGGCTCGTAATAAGCGTAATGCGCGTCGGTCGCGCAGATTGCAATTGAAATAATTGAAAACGCTTTGACGACCTATTCCAAGTCTACAGTAGCTACCACCCCCGAAGACTTGAGTTGCCGATGAGAGACTCACTAACAAACAACGCCGCGTCGTAGAAATGGGTGGCACGCAAACGGAAGCAAGGGGAAAATGATAGAGCGAGTGAGTAATTGAAGCGGAAATCAAAGTCGAATCAGGCGTGCCCGCTAGTTATGCCCAACAAAGTCACAAAGTTTCAAAGCAAAGCAAAATAAACATATGCCATATTTGAACTTGAATTACGTAAAATTTATCTAACATTAGACTTCTAAATACAGAATTTTAAATATTTTATAAAGTTGGTTATATTGGTACTAGATGGCGTTAGTTGTAAAGTATGTGTTTAGTAGAGAATAGTAAATTAAATTCTTCTGAAACATTTAGTAGTAAGTCTACGACTTTATATGACTTCGTACATTTTCAAACAATATTAGTGTGTAACACTAGGTTATGTTTGACAAACATAACGTTGACATCAAACACTTCTCAGCACGGCTGTAAATTTCAATTAATATCGCTTATCGCTGGCTGGCATCCTTAAGTTCTGCATTTGCACGCAATGGAAACGTCAAAGTCAAACATCAAACATTTGCAATGCACTTGGGCATATGCTGGACGCCATTTTAATAATGAAGTATGAGATGTTGGTTGCATAAGCTTTGTTTCCCCCGGCAGCATTCTTTAGCTTTACATTTTGTAAGCTTTACAGAGTTCTGTTTGACAATTCAGTTAGTTCAGTTTTGTTGCCATGTTGACGCAGTTAATAATAAATAACAATGTTTACTTTTTCTTTTTCTATTTTCTAGTTTTTCTAGGTTATGTATGAAATTTAAATATTGTAAACGCGGACATGTCGCTGTCGTTGAATGCATTTATTTTAATTTAATACGCGTGCGATGCTGCATTTCATAATTTCTGAACGCGACCGTAAAACGAAACAGCCCCAAAGTGGTGGGCTGTAATTTTAAGCTGTTTTAAGCTTCGCGGCGATTCGCAAAGCAACACCAAATGCAAACTTGAAAGCGAGTGTTAAAGTTAAAGTTTTGCAATTAGATTTCTATGAGAATTTAATTTTCAACTTTAATAAGAAAACTATTTCACATTTTAATATCACTATTACGTTTCTTGCTATCAATGTGCATGAACTATAAAACATTTAAATAAATGTGACGGGTTATAATTTTCTCGTTAGAATTTTGACGTTTGAGGTTAGACATAAAACATAAAAATTGAAATCGGGCGACCTCTGTAGGACGTGCGATGCTATGAAAATACCAGAATCAAATTATTGAATAAAACTACTGCCATAGACTATTGCTGATTTACTCAATACGCTAAAAACTATATAGGCAACCAAACACACATTACGTTACTTTGTACGCTATTTAAAAAATGACGTAAACCTTTTGATAACGCCAAATATGAATGTTAATAATCTAACAATTTATTTACGTTACAAACAAATGCTATTTGTGTTTGTATGTAACATACTCCGCTTGGTAATATATCCAATTTTATGCTGCAATTTTTTTAAAGTTTATTCCGCCTTTTTATACACCACTTTAAGCTATTCTAAGCAGTCCTTAAATCATATCGTTTCCGCTTTGCGTGCACTCACAGGCCGCATTTTATATATCTGTTATTCGTTACGTTCAACTCAGCCACGTTTATTTTTCATGTTTCTTTTTTTTATTTTTCATCCTTGAGACAAAAGCTTACCGTCTACTTTCCACTTTTCATTCTTCACCCCAGCCCTGCTCGTGCTTTAAAATGCAAACGGTGTAGCAAGCCGCCATGACACACGGCTGGCCATGGCCGCCATGACAGTCGGTGGAAAACGCACGTCTTCGACTTGCCTCAAGAGCCTCAAGTTTCGTTAGGTTTACTTACCTGTGAACAAGAAGAAAAACAAAACGTTAGAAACCGGAAAATGTACAAAAGTACATACAAAAACAGTGCGCACATTCGCCGACGTAAACATAGCAAGCGGCGGCGGTGGCGGCGCTAGCATTTTTAATATTTACAATGTAAATATACAGAAATGTTGTGTTTTAGTTTTGTTTTTATAAAAAAAAAACTAAAAAATGTAATTTATTATTTAAAATTTAATTTTTTTTTAAAAAGAAAAACACTAACTGCTCCTAAATTATTTGCTTGAGTTTTGTTATACAGTGATTTTTCATTTCCTTTTTGAAAATTGGTGTCATTATAACTCCGCAGCATTCAAACGCAAATTTTCCGTTGTTTATAGCCTACATTTTCAAGCCGTTTCAGCCCATTCGTGCGCTATCATTAACGAAAACGGAACAAAGTTGAGTTAAGTTGCCCTCTGAGCGGTGTGGAATTTCGTCGGTTATTACACGTATTAGCGCGATGCGAATTTCAAGAATCAATCGACGTGCACGGCAACGTCGAAATCGAGCAGCCGTAATAGCCCGAACTAACAAACTACAAATGATCGCAATTATGCAGTTGCGGACGCTATCAGAACGCGGCAACCAATGTTACACCAGGCGAACAAATGATGTAATGCGGGCTGCGGATGTAATAACGACCATAACTTAGAAAATCAAAAAATACAACCCTTTAGAGCAATATAAATATTTTTAAATTAAATTTAAAAGACCTAAAACTAAATTTTACATTTTTTTAAATATTTAATATTAAATATTTTATTACGGAGCGGAATTCAAGTGTCTTTCACACTTGATATTTCGTAATTGAAATGAATTGAATTGAAAATCGCGTTTTTATCTAGACGCATTCCGAGAAGAATGAGCAGACGGGATGATTCGTCTCTCAGGAGTGCGGTGTCAAAGGAAAGCGCTCGAGAGCAATCCAACCGAGCCGTATTATGGCTCGGCATGGATTTAATTCGAATTCATTAGAAAAGTTTTGGCGAACTTTTCCGCCGACGCTCATTCTGCAACGACGGCAACAGTCTTTACTTCTCGCCTCGTCTCAGCTTGCAATTGCAATTCGGACGATATGCTTTTATCGACGTTTATAAAACGAGAAAATGAAAGAAAAATCGCGAACGGAAAAAATTCAAAGGAAATTAAACCAAGAAAGGGCTGTAAAGACCCGGCGAACATGAAAACAATGAGAAACTTGCAAAAGGAACGTCGCAAACTGAAGGAAAAAAAGTTGAAAAAATATCGACTATTGGAAAAAGCGTTGTAAAAATAAACGCAAGCGTTTCATGATGGTGGTGCTTTGGTAAATGTCTGACAATCGATAAAAATCAAGATAGCAACTTGATAATAATCCAAAAAGATTGCACACATTAATCTGGTTGTAAACAAGTCTTGTTCGTTGGTTTAAAATTTTGTTTTAAGCATCAACGAAAAAACAAAACACAAACAAATTGATGTGCGGTTATAAATATCTTTTGTTTACGTGGCGATGGTACCGTAACTGTTTCGTTGCCATGGCAACTATTCATGTTTCATTGCCTATGGAAATTCACATGCAGCTATTTACAAAGTTTCGTATGTATCTGAACAAATTCCAATTAATGTAAAAGTAATGTATCTTTACTTTACTAGAATTAATTAAATTCATAAATAATTAAATAAAATTATACATTAATTTCATATTGGGGTAATAATATTTAATCCAATTATGATAGTGCGTGCACAAAAGTTGAAACATGTAAAATAATCAAATTAAATCCAAATTTTGCTGAATTCTAAATTAAATTCTGAATTTCATAATTTAGACGTTTAATTCCAATCTCACGACACGTCCGCGCCTGGGGTAACTCCAACGTCACCTGTCGTCCTCGATTCCTTTTTCCTTGCGAACGTTCCGTCAGTAGCTGTGCACTGTTCGGACCTTAAAACGAATTTAATGCGCGCAATTAAACGTAAAACTGTCGTGAGACCGTCGCCAACTTTGCCAGGATAACGTAAAATTAACAAGCGCCAACGCGAGTGAAATGGCGCAGGACGAAAAGGAGGTACATTAGGATACATTCAGCTTGAGTCGTAATCGCCAGGTGTTGTTGACATTTTTTGTAATTTTATCATCATTATAAATGCTTAAATACATTCTTGCATTTTTCTAGCTTTTCTGCATGAAATTTAAGCAAAGCTATAAAAAAATTATAAAAATTGTACTTAGAAAACAGCAAGGATTTATGATTCAGCCGTGCGAAAAGCAGGGAAAAATTAAACAGTGTGAAACTTGTGATTTACGTAAATAAAAGTCAACGGAACTGGGGAGGTAAAAGTGAGGAGTTAAAGAACAAGTTCAAAGGACGAAAACAAAAGCTTACAAACGGTTATAAAAAAAAAGGTTTTTGTTAATATTAACAAGCGTACGGTCCGCTAAATCGGATCCTGAAACCTAAAAAGGACAAAAGCTTTAAACGAATGTTTAAAAAAAAGTAAATAAAAAAAATTCAAAAAAAAAACGTTTTATCTTCAGTAAAGTTAATTAATTAATAATAACCAAAACCACTCAAGTTCTTTTGTAAACACTAACTACTTTTAATTAAATAAAAACCAGTGTATGTTTTTCGTTGGCAAATATTTAAATTGTACCTACATATAAACCAAAAATGAAAAATGTCTTAAAATAATGAAAACACAAAAAAACCTCATTTTATTTGTTGGTTGTGCGTTTTTCATGCACATAAATAATTTAATAACATTCAATTTGGGTGCTTTTTCATGTTTTTGACTCCCGTTTTCATTTAACTTCAAACATTCCACGTTTCGTTTCGTTTCATTTCGTTTGTTTTATTTCGTTTTATTAGATTTGTTTAATGTTGAATATTTCATTGTGCTGCTCAAGAAAAGTAAACGCAACGCCCACGTGTGCGTACGCTCCCTACCGTTGGGTAGCGCTTACCCACAAAGTATAAAGTGGGTTAAGTTTACGCTCGTTGTGTGACAGTGTGACTGCCCTTATTTATATAGATTTTCTTTTTGCGTCCGGATGCCCAGCCACGCGCGGACGTAAAATAATACTTTTTATTTACTTTGCGTCGTTGTGGTGGCGGCTAACGGAAAGCGAGGGGTGGTGGGTCACGCGTTCGGGCATATTATGACACATTTCATGCTAACGCCCGTCCTGGCTTCGCACACTTTGACATTTAATTTCGGCCGTCTCTTTTTTTTGTTGCGGATTATTCGTCTTCATTCGTTTGTGGACAAACGTCATGCGTGAAATGAGCTTAGACATACAAATGTCATACACATTGTGTAAGTATTGATATTTTATTTTTATTTTTAAGTGCGGTCCTGGATTAATATTTAACTAATATTTAATTAAATTTTGTATGTCGCGTCCACATTTTATAACAATGTGTACACGTCTTTGAATTCTCTTATATTTAATCACGTTTAATGTAATTCCCTTGTTTACGTGCCGCTTGCAGCGCCGCCATTGCAGCACTCACTCGTTGCATTCTGTAAATTGCCTAATTCCATAACGTTCATAATGCCGTAATTCCATAAGCCATAACATAATATAATCATACAAATTCAAACACATTCGGCGCCAACTTCTCAAACTTGCTTTTGCTCAATGCGTGAATCGTATGCAACTCAACGTACAAACGCCGCGCAACCAAATGAGCATAACCCGCCGAGCATAACAATCGCATTCGGTCAGAACGTACGAAAGCCTTTAGAAGCAAAGCTCAATGCACGAAACAAAACAGATGCAAGTGCAAACATCACCAACACATACTTCCGGTTCGTATTCCGTGAGTTTGCTGTTGAATCCGGCCGAATAATTGAAACTGACAATTCGAGATAAGGCATGTTTTCATGCGGCGCACACTAATAATAACCTCTAGCGGTAACAGTAGTATACTGGATGCCGTAACGTTCCTAACCTCAAACCTAACGTGCTTACATGGTTGTATGATAGTTGGGCGTCGTCACAGAGTCCTCGGGTTGCTAATGCTAATTACTTTAGAGAACAAAACGAACATCCTAATGACCGTTGCACTCCGGGTCTCCGACGACTCGAGATGACGACACGTTGGCGGCGGCGGAGGCGGCGTACGCCTCGCGCGAACGACCCGAGTTGAATTTTAAGTTAGCGTCGACGATGTCTGGCAAACTAGCGACGTCCGCGACAAACGAATTCGCTTAATTGTCATCTGATGTCGAGCGCACGTGCCGGTCACGATTTTACTTTTAGATTTTAGATTTCGAGCGTTTGCGATAACAACGAAAAGCACATTGGGGTGGGAAAATCTGCTCATACTTTCAAACCAACTTAAATTACTTTCAATTGCTTTGAATTCACTATTTACGCACTGCAATAAAACAGCACTTAAAATTTAAACGAAATTTAAAAAAAAAGATTCAAGTTCAAGATTTAGGTTAGAGTTTAACTGAGTTTAAGTTAGGCAACACATTATACCTCAAAGTTTCACGTACCGAGCTAACACATAACGTAACACTCTAATATTTACACATAACATAACCTCAAATGTGCTCTACGTTTATAAAATAAACAATACGTCTGTTGGCTTTCAGGAAACACGTTTCTTGTATTTATTTAGAGTAATACATCCCAAGGGCGTTAATTTGCGTTACAAGTTTTTGGGTTTCAATGCAAATGCCAAACAAACATAACGTATTATGGAGAACAATGATCTGAAATTAATATTTAAATAAATTTGTATAGGCAACCAAACATACATTAAATGTATATTTTGATAAATATTCTAATTATTTCACAAAATCGGTTTCCTTGTTTCGTTCATTGTTCTGTGCATCTTTGTTTGTTCATATTTGCTGGCAACTAACAGAAAATTACTATCATGTTTCTCTGCTTACAAAGAAGATGAAAGCAAAATGAAAGAATTTGCAAAATATGGCATTTAAATTGTTTTGGTGAATGTTTTGATTGCGTTTCTTCTCGACTGTGTATTGTGCGGATTATTCCTCGACGTGCATCATAAAATAGCGTACCGAACGAGGAAGGCGATCCGGATAAATTCGGCTTAGCGCCGTAAGTGGAGTGAAATAATGACCGGAAGCACGGCTCGCGATTTTGGTTTCTTCTACGCCCAACGGTTTTACGAGTGTGTCGCGCGTGTTATTTATCTTTGAATTTTGTAAGAAACAAAACACAACAAAACAAGTTCCATTCAAAACAAAAGACATGACGTTCAAAAGTTTGATATTTTTATTGTTAGATGGCGTTAGTTGTTGTTTACGCTCGCACACAAAAATTGATGTCGTTTTTTATTACAGATTGTTCTTGATCAATCGTAAATATACTGAATGATTACATATTCTATTGTTACTGTAATCGCACCTATTAGGTTTGAACCTGTGTAATTCTTTTTGTTCTTAACATTTTAATCGCACATTAAACGCACAGTAAGTCCGATTATGGATGTTCCGGTTCATTAAAACACAATCGTCTTAAAATTAAAGACGTACCAGACGCGCCCCTGTGGATGATTTCATGCTCGAATTCGTCGTCGCGCCCCGTGATTCCTTCTTTTCCCGGCGGACGAAAAACGTGAGTAATGAACGAACAAGAAACGGAGGCACGGCATCGTCAGTAAACGGTGAACAGTGAACAAAACGTGCGGCAATTAATTATAATCAGGATAATTGCGTTAAATATACGATTGACAATTCACAAGGTAAATGTCTGAGTGACACACAGTGTTAAAATTAATTTTAGTTCTTTAGTATGTTGGTTATTATATAATTTTACTATTTTTGTGCAATTTTGATTTATCCTAGAAACGATTTTCTGATAATTTGAAGAAATTGGTTGGTAATAAAAATATTTTCTTTATATTTGATAAGTTATTTAATAAATTGACAAGTAGCGCCATCATGTGATAAATAGTTAAGTTAACTGTCACCGTGTAAGCGTTTTATCGAATATTGTCGTTTTTCTAAAGGTACAAAGATGTGCAACACGGAAAAATTCAATTTGCTATTTTCCGGTCGTCGGACATACCATCCGCGCGACGCCTCCGCCGTCAACGAAAAGCTTACTTTCCCCAATGCGCACTCGATTCCCATTCAACGCGTTCGCAAACACGTCCGCGCGCGTTCCCAACAAACGCGTCGCCCCCGCGAGACCTTAAATACCCGTCCAATTCTTTCCAGAGTCTTTTTATTTTTCAGCAAAGGGACCTCACGGCCACGACACGACGCAAAACGATCAACAAAAGCGGCGTATAACGAAGAAATGCACATACAAAAACCAAAATCAACAACAAAAAAACACACAAAACCCGATTGTATTTATTACGTGTTCATTTGGTTGCATTAACAAAAAAATATACAATGAAAAAGTTATCTTTAAGAAACAGAATGTACAAAAAGTTAATAAAAATCATAAAAAAGCCTTAAATGAAAACAAAAACAATAATAAAAAACAAGAAAATACAAGAAGCAAGATTCCTCAGAGACGCATCAAAACCATCAAAATGAACGTTATTAGGCAACACAACGTACACCAAGGCTATGAAAAAAGGAACATATTCATAAATTTAAATTTAATTT
This sequence comes from Atheta pasadenae, assembly GCA_030264155.1. Lineage (NCBI taxonomy): Eukaryota > Metazoa > Arthropoda > Insecta > Coleoptera > Staphylinidae > Atheta > Atheta pasadenae. Next base: position 4,365 of record JARJDS010020646.1, on the reverse strand, counting down.
CAGCACGGTACGATGAACACATGAAAATTTTTTACGTACCCGAGGCGAGAAAAAAACACCCCGACGAAAAACAACAAAGCGAGGTTTATTTTGGTTTGAGGTCGGAGGTACCGAGATAGGATTGGAGTTGATCCGCAAGGCATCGAGTTTATTAGATGCGCGTCTTGTAACGCACAACACCCCCCCCGCACCCCGCACCCTCAATCATGTTTTTTACATAGCTACACTGAAAGACGAGGGCGCAACACAAAAAGTTCAATTTTCTCAGCGCTTCGCATTGAGATTTGCTTTGATCTCGCATCTTAAATCTGGAGTCTTGAGATATCTGTAATCTTGTGATGTTGGAAGTGTTACGAGTGCGTTACAAGAACGTTACGAGTGGGATTCTTGGGGCATGTTTCAGTCGTTTCGTAAATTAGTGACGGAATATCTGAGTGATTCCGAGTGTTTTTCTTGTTTGATATGACAGATGTGTGACTTTTTCCACTTTACGACATTTTCGTGTCTTTGCAAAGCACACGTCTCAATAATATCAATAAAAAGCTTATTTCTTTTGTTGATTCCAAAAAGAGTATGTTAGGTTTGAAATGAATGCTGAATAACGCATATAAACACATGGATTGTATGCGTGCTTCAAATGTATGGCGTAATACACAAGCAAAATCGGAAAAGAGAAGAACACAAAGCTGCAACATAAATTTGCGCAGAGTTTCGAAATTGTTGCCTTTAGTGCTTGGTTGTTCTGTTGGTTGCGCGTTGTTAGCCGCTCGTTGGTGGATTTGGAGCTTTAACCCCCCACCGTAGCTGGCGTATATACGTAGGCAACACAAGATACATGCTTTTTCATGTTTATCCGGGGCGAAACCCTGTACACGTCTTATAAATGCGCCATGTCAAAACGGCTCTAATCTAACGCAAATATTTCATTCCTACGCAGCGCACAACAAAAACAAATGCCATTGTCAGTGTGCTGTAGTGGGCGGGGCCGGCAAACAGGGCGATTTGTATTGCAAATATCAAAAATTTAGGCGCGATAAGAAAATAACCAGAAACGGAAACAAAAAAATAACAAAACAATAATTAAATTATTAAAACCATGCACTAAACCTAACTTAAATATTTAACTACACGTGAGGCGTAGCTGAAACTGTTTTTAGTCAAAACATATGCAACCCAAATAACATTATATTATGTCAAGAATTGATTTTTTTTAACTTAAACTTAAAAAATCAAAATATAAATTTCCATATTTTTTTTACCAAATATAAAGCCATAAAAAATCCAAAACATTAAAAAGACATCAAAATCAACTCTTTGTGAAGCCATCTACATCGCTTACCTCTGCAACGCGTAAAAATTCGTAAAATTTCGCGAATATTTCGTCCCAGAGCGGAAAAATCTCGCAGCGAATTTGTAAGAACGTAAGAAGCTCGCCGATTTTCCGAAAACGCAAACCTTAAGTGCATTTGAAATTCAGATAGATCCGAAATAAATATACAGACAAGCTTGGGTTGGCGGGCGTGTAGCGTGCGGGCTCAGACGGCGGCATTTTGGAAGACGCAGGGATGAGTTTTTGCATGTTGTTTGTTTGCTCGCAGCTCGTTTTCTGGTTGCAGCCTTCTTGTTGTTGTTGTTTGCGCTGTTGTGTCGTCGTGTCACTTAGGCACAAAGTGTGCTACCGTGTAACGCTTTTTTCCTTCCTGCGTCGCCGCCGCACCAACGCCGCCGCGGCAGTACGACGATTGGATTAGAAGTTGCGCGAAATCTGCTTCGCATTCGCATACAAAAAGAAGTTTTTCACTCGGAAAAAATTTACAATTCATACAATACACGCACATATACAAATCTGTATATTTGTTTATATACAAAGTGACACGCAATTGACGTTTTTAAACACATACATTTTAAGGTTAAATATTTCCAGTTATATAAAACAAAATTTGTTTTTTTCGTTAATATCTAGAGTCATGTTCAAATAAGTTAACTGATATTATTTAAAACAAAAGAATTCAGAACCTACTTGCAAAATAATAAAATCTACTGTATAATGACAATATATGGATATTGTATTGTGAGAGAAGCTAACTTGATAAAAGTGAATGCAAACTCTGAAGATGCATGAACGTTGTGCAAAGGTTTTTGAGGGGAATGGAAAAAGTGTATAGACGAAAACACTACATAGTTTCGAAATTTAATAAACGCAAAAATGTTGAGAAATGTTCGAGTAGATATTGTGCGCGCTGCACACAAAATAGACAACGGAAGAATTCCCACCGGGAGCGGAAACGGAAAACTCGAAACTCGTTGGCATGCGGAAAACTTAAAAATAAACAAATCATGTTCGAAGAGTGTTTGCCGAATCGAAGGTTCGCATCTAGCCATGCGAGCAAAAGTGCAACGAGGATCGTAGAAATTGAGAAATATAGAAATAATGAAGGCAAGCAGGAACGAAACGAACAAACTAACAAACAAACAAATAAAAGACCCTAAAAGAGGAAAAGATTTTGAGCATACAGCGAAATTGTTCAAATGTAGAGAATCGAATGCAAAAATTGGAAAACTAACTGGGATTCTAACCGGAAATAAACTTCTTCTTGAGTTCGGCGCGGATTCGGAAATAATTTGCATGGGAGGAGTATTTTATTTTGGGGAAAACTACTTTTTAACGCATCGACACGCAATCAGGAAATGAAGTGAGAAGTTTCAAACAAATAAATGTAAATCAAAATATTTTAGTTACAAGTTTCACATCTAACTTTAATTTTGTTTCATTCCTTTGTATTTTTTTATTTGTTTTATGTAAAATCAAGATCCCAAAGGTGCTATTAATTATTCTACCACACATCCAGATTAAAATTGATTAATTGCTACATGTATACCTTGATTTAACAAACAAATCCCTCGTTGCAAAGTTTCAATGTTTCTTTCACTCACTATAAAAATACGTTGTTGCACTTTGCACTGCTTTGCACCCCGCGGATAAATACTTGACTTGACTTGAAACGCAAAAAACGTAATTTTGCTTCGCTTTTCGCATTCTCTTTGTTGTGTACAATTTAAACATGCATTCAGCATTCTTTTGTTGCACAGCACACTTCAACCAATTGTTTTTATGTGAGTTGAAACAGGTAAAAATAAAGTAGTAGCCTTTGCTTTTCTTTTGTTTCGCCCTTATTCCGCCCGGTAGCATGTTGCATACGTTGCGATTTTTCCATCAAGCAGTCCGTCAACTGTTTGTTTGATGCACACGCTGGTGCGGCTTTAACTAAGTAATTTATCAACGTGGCCGTAGCCGACAGGTTAAAAACCTTTAAAGCCTCCGATGCCGCCATTTACGTCCTTATATTATTTATACGAACGTGTTTTGTGTGTTTGTTTTCACTTATTCGGGAAATCACGCAAAGTGTGTTTTTGGGATACGACAGCATTGGCACAACAGGTTTGTCTTATTATTTTTTATGTATTTACATTGTTAATCAGTGTTCACTAGTCTTTACGTTTAATTTGTTTTTTAACTCATTAATTTTTAATTTTAAATATATACGTACGAGTATAATAACATAACTTTTGTCTGGTGTTGTGTAAAGTTGTGTAAAGTTTAAAATTTATTTTAAAATTATTATGTGTTCGAGTGTAAGTGTAAACGCAATTAGAGACAGTTCAATGTTTCATTTTCGTTTCATTGACTTGTTTTTTTTTGATGCGCGCACGGGCGCGTTGTGTGTGAGCAGAGCGTGAAAACTGCTCTAGCATACATCCTCGATGGAATATTCGACAAGAACATAATGTACAGAATCAGTAAAGCACAAATATTAAAACAAATTTTGAATATACCTTGCTAGGTTTTATAACAAACATAATACGTAATCGTTGATATTAATTTCAAATAATCTAAATTAAAATATCCGAAATTAAAACAACGCAATAACAAACAACTTCTGTTTACCTAAATTGTTAATCATTTCTTTTTTTGTATTTTTATATTTCTAGAAATTTATCAAAACTAATAATTTTCTTTAAAAAAGTAAATTGCTAGTGTCGTCAGTGTATATTTATAATTTAGTTTTTCACGGTAACATTTCGTTTACGTCGCAAAGAAATAAATTGTTTGTTGCATTGTTTTCCGGAAATATATAAGTTATTATGATTTTTCAGAAATATGAAATAATAAGCCAGGTTTTTGTATGTTGGCAATTTATTTCGTTCAAGCTGAAAACAGAATGAACCTGAGCAACTTTTACGTTTCACGAATATTTATAATGTTGTTTACATTTAATTGAAATAATGAGCATTGCTACCACTAATGAACATTAAGTTATTAATGGTTTCATTATAACATTACATGACAATTTTAACTTATACAAT
>JARJDS010020635.1:0-19652 GCA_030264155.1 Atheta pasadenae | reverse complement strand
ATGTGAGAACGGGATGAGTATTGCCATATAAGTTCATATCGGTGACGGGGTGGCATAAGAAAAGAAACACACAAAATCAGTAACGTACACTAAAGACAAAAAGTAAGATTGGGTTCTAATCACGTACACCAAAAAAACAAGAAACGGGTAAAACGAAAAAAAAAACAAAGGTGCTGTAACACGTATTGGATGATCTTGAGTGATGAAAATAAAAATTAATAATCATTTGTTTTGTTATTCAGCATGTGAAAAGTTATAAAAATAAGACAAAAATTTCCAAAACACACCTACATTACCAATAACAATTGCTCATTAAAATGGGCAGGTAAGTGTTGGTAAATGAAAAAAACAAAATAAAAAATGGACAGGTTATGTAAAGAAAGGTAATATTAAACATAAAAGAAAATAAAAAGTAACAAAAATTTATAATCAAAGGGCACCGGTTGACTTGAAGTGATGCTGTGACCGCACGCTCACAAAGCCTCTATCTCGAAAAAGGTTCACCGTATAAAAATTTCTTCTAAACAAGATTTGTAGAGAATGTTACAATCTACAATAATGATAATAACTGCAAATAGCAAAAAAAAACCAAAGGAACTGAGATAATCACAAAAACGGATTCTTGCGACTTTCGACCTCAAAAATTAATAGTTGCACACACCCTACAATACATAGGTTTTGAGACAACATTTAGGAGGTCAATATACAAGTACATATAATCAAAAATTCAGCCGGGTGCCACAAATTCCGAGATTCGTGCCTAATTTAAGCTATAATGACTTGGCTATCAAGATATATTCCAAGTTATCTTCCCGGCCAACTTAAAATGCAGTTTTGAGATAAACGCGTTTACAATTTGAATGCCAGCTTTAATCCGATTATTGGTGCTGTGGTAAAACAATTAAATCTGTTACAATTAACTCAATTGTTATCTATAAATCACACACAAAAACATATTTGATTTTATGAAAATTCTAGCATGTGATGGAGCACTGACGTTTACATTAAAAAGTCTGTTACCTGTCTTTGCCACTCATTTCTTGTTTCTGCAATTTTCTGATATGTGTTTCCCATCATAGCGATTAACATGTTAATCAGAAGCACGCCGACTATAACCATAAATATAACAAACATTATCTGGAACGAAAGTTATAAAAACAGTTAATTTTCTTTAAAAAATGCTATACTAAACACTAAAACACTGTTGTGTTTATAAAATATTGTACTGTACTTTTGCCCCAACTTCATGTTCAGTTTTGGCCAATGCATCGTAATAATCCCCAAAGTTTGTCATTGACATAAGAAACATTGCCATGATGGATTCTACTGGTGTGGACATCGGGTTAGTATTTGAATCATCAACTTCGTCAGGTGTTAAAGGGTTGTCAAATGACAGAAATATAATGTAAAATGCTAAAAATACATGTCAAAGATTAAACAAAATAGTGTCAAGTTATAATAAATTTAATTGTATGTCATAAATACCAACCTTGGGAGAATCCCATAACAAACACTAAATAAATAGAAGCAAAACGCAACAAATCACCCATCACCATGCGGTAAATCATCACTACGAAAGGACCGACGGTTTTGAATCCTCTGTCAACACAAAATAATCAAGATTTAAGATGCACTTTTATCTAAATGAAAATTCTAGTATTGTTTCACACGCACCTACAGAAGAATAAAAAATATGGTGCTGTTGTTAACATAATAACCAGTGCCATAATATCCTCATTTTCACTTTGACAAGAAAATCGTAATCCAGGCATGATCAATGTAAGAATACATGAAAACAGAAACATAACTCTTGACGGAGCCGTCATCTAAAATCATTCGGACAGTAATACTTTGATATAATGATGGTTTAAAATGTTTATACCAAATTCTCATAAAACATGCGTCCTCCTAAAAATCTAGCTTCCCGGAAAGCTGCGCATAAATACATAAAGGATCCAAACAACATTCCAACTTCAGCAATTAAACGAATTTGTTGATCAGTTTGATCAACCGCCATAAGTCTACATTCTTCACGTAAATTATCCCACCATTCTTCCATGTCATCAATGTCGTCATTACCTGAAAACAACATTTCCGATTATTATCTCAAAACATGGATCTGAAATATTAAATTCAGTTTGTACCAAGTTTCGTGATTGTGATATTCGGAATATGTATTATTGTCTCGTTTAGTTTTCCAATTGTAAAATTCCCATAAGTTGTCACATTTTTTACTTCAGTATTGGCTATTGGTGGACCAGGCCGCAATGTGAACCCAATTAAAGAATTAAGAAAATAAAATGTGAACATAAAAAATTGTCTGTAGAATTTATTCTTAACAAAAGTGTTCCACTTCGCATTCAATAGATCAATAAGCACTCCATCCATTAGTTCAAGATGTTCATCTTTATCTCCAAACACTACCAGATTCAACGCGGATGTTCTACCAATATTACCAGTTTCAGTATCGATCGTATCAATCTGATTCAAAGGATACGCGGCGCATGTAATACTTCCAATCTGCCAGTAAATTTCTCTTTCCAAGTTCAGAATATGAAAAAATAACTCAACTCGTGCCAGTCTTGCAGCTAATCGTAATGGTGTTAAGTTCAACACGTTTTTTATGTGTAAACTAGCACCAACTTCATATGCCATGTCAAAAGATTCCTTAAATTTTAAAATATATTATTATAATCTTTAAATAATATTATTATTAGAAGTTGTAACGATTGCTTACAAGCTTTTCGTAAATTACCAACAAGTGCAACACTGTATTGCCGTTAGTGTCTTGTGCGTTTGGATCAGCGCCCCTTGATAACATCAATCTGAAACATTCTTCCTGACCAAGACATGCCGCAAAGGTTAAAGGATATTCGCCCCAATATACATAACTGAAGTTAAAAATCAAACACAACGTTATAAATGTAAACTTGCTTATTAATTTGGTAATTACCCATCATAATTTGTTTGTGGGCATACATTAACCCATTCGTGATCGAGTGCATCTGTTCTAGACGATTTTTGATCTTCTGGACACATAAAATTTCCAAAACAACGCTCCTTCATGCTCGCACCTGACTGCAATAGAAACTTTACCATTCCAGGGTCTTCATTAACAATTGCAATATGTAATACATTTTCTCCTATAAATATTTACATTTGTTTTATTGTGGCTCAAAGATATTCCCAGTTTTTGATAGCTATGTGAAGTTAGCAATTGATTTCAGGTAGCCCAGCAATGTATTTCTTCATAAAAAATATTTGAAAAACCAGAGAAAAACTAAAATAAATTAACTTTCTGATCGAGTTGGCACGAAATGGCATTTTAGCTAGAATAAACGGACGACGATGTCACAAACACTTAAAATTTTGGTAGTTTTTGAATGAGTTGGTAAGCAATTTTTGTATTTTCAGATAGCTTAGCTTATTAGCTAGCATAGTATGTAACTCTCATTATGTATTTCAATGGGTGGCTATATAAAAATTGGATTTGAAAATTTACTTATGTCACAATAAGTAGTCATAATTACTCAAAATTTTGGAAGTTCTAGAATGAGTTGGTAAGTATTTTTTGCATTTTCATAAGCTAAAAACTTACTTTAAAAAAGTAAATACATACAATCAAAAGTCATAATGAGAGTTACAGATTCCGATAGTTAATAAACTAGGCTATCCAAAAACATTTTCAGCATTTGTACACTTTACATGTAAATTAAATTGGCAAAGGAGACATGTGATTTTAATTTTTCAAAGAAAATTTTAGCATAGCCACCCATCTCAAATTCTAATGAACGTTACATCATTAGTTGGCTTATAAGTCTACCGGAAAATGCAAAAATTGCGTGCCAACTCCATCTGGAAAATATATTAATTGTCATCTTTTTGAGTTTCTTATCAGATTTCTTATAGAGAAATAATAAATTACCGGGCTACCTAAAACCAATTGCTAACTTCACATAGGTGTTTTTGGTGTACTAACCATAATATTCATCAGATATATAAATATCGTTTATAAGATTTGGATAGAAACGAAGTAATCTTTTTGCAATGTCAGCATGAAGAGATGTTGCGTTCAAAAGACACAAGTGCAGAATTGTTTCGCCAACAGCTCCACGTTCTCGAAGTTTCCAGCAAGTATGTCGATATGCACTTGGATCTAGACAATTTGACATAAAGATTAATCAAAATTTTACCTTACACGCTTCATAGTAAAACGCAGTGTGCGGTGGAAAAAATGTTGATAAACAAACAAACAAACAATTGAACTCAACTGCAGCGCAACAAAACACAATCGCGTAGAGTGCTTTGAAAAAATCAACAAGTTGTTATATTGCACCCGTATTATTTTTTTTCAAAATCCTAGAAAACCTGATTTTTGATTTGTCAATAAAGAATTCGGTAAAAACGTTGTTTGCTAAGTGGAATAAGTACAAATGTGTTACAAACTTCTTTGGTACTCTTCTTCAGTGACGTCTGGTCCTTCATCGTCTACTTCATAATCGTCTGGATTTTCCATTGATTTAAGTGGTGGCAGGTGTTTATATTTAGCTCGTTCTTTGTTTCTTAGTAAAACCAAATCAGCAATAGGTAAATACTTTCCTCTACCTTTGTTGTACAAAAATGGTTCAACCTTAAATAATTCCAAAAACAATTACATTTCAAACAAACTGTTAACTAAATTAAAGAATTATACCTTTGTTTTGATAGCGTGATCAATTTCTGCATATTGTTTACTTTGTGTAGCACGTTTCATAAGCTCGACTAATAACCCGCCACCTATGACCCAAAAAATAACAACCACAATATTTAAAAGAAAATCAAGCCTACCTTTTAAGTTAGCAAGTTTATATATTGGTTGTACCGATGCTCCTGCTTGTTTTTTCACTCCACTGGTAACATTACTTTCAGTATTTCCCATGATTTGTGTTTAAAACTAGACTTTAAAATCTTATAAGTGATTATTGGTTAATATAATGATACTACTAGCCTACTTTCAAGTGAATTCAACATAAAGAACATAATGTGCAATATTGATCAAACATGTATCACCTTTTATACTTCCTTAGTTACCTTGCCAATAATGTGAATATCACGTAAAGATAAAATCAAGAACAGAAATTTGAAAAATACAAAGCATGTATGAGTTATAGGTTTAATTGCAGTTTACAAATTGTATTTTGTGAGATTAAATCTTATTAGTGGAATTATTACTATCTGTAGGTTCTAACTGCAAGTTCGATATATTATCACGTGATTTCTTCTTCCAAAACGCCATTTTCCGAAGTACATTTTTAATACTTGACGAGCTCTTTTGTTTCTCAACTGATTTACTACAAGCCAATGAGTTTTGCGATGCATTACTAAGACTAATCGTAAAGATATTGTCATGGTTGCCATTTGAAGTGCTGGGGCTATTAATTGGTTTTGATGCTTCTTCACATTGGGTTTCGAAAGAAGCTTTGGATTCTAGAAGTGTCCCAATGTTGTTATTTTCTATAGTAGCAGTAGTAGTTGTTGTAGTAGGTTCCCAAGAAGACATTGGAACCATAAATTCTTTTAATTTACCATAGGGTTTTTGAGTATCTTCATTTTGTACCACAAATGTTACCAAGTTAACCATAGAGGGACTTTCACCCAAATGAGTGCCATCTCCAGGAATTGCAGAATCGTGCATCACATCCCAGTTGTTTGTTTTTTGTTTTTTTGCAAAGCTAGTTTCACGTTTGACGCGACATAGAGTGATTTCGGAATCGGTGGGGCCAAAGTCCAACACTAGTGGATCTGTAGTTTTTTCTGCGTTTCGATTACAGGAATGATCTGAAGGCAAAATTGGGTTGATATTAAAGAATATGGTAATGTGAAAGTGATCGTTACCACTATATATACCTCGAATATCTTCCATTAAAGAACTTCCAGGCGCGGAGTAAGTATAGCGGACATTTCCTTGACTTGTTATTGCTTGTTTTTTGCCGCTTGATTCGATTACGTCTTCCACAAGTTCGTTGTGCTGATCTTCATGATTCATGTCTGTGTTTGCTTATCTAATACAATATAAACTTTTGTAAATTTCTATGAAGGAATAAATTGAGTATATACAAAACAATCATAATTTTGACATTGATCAATCATTTAATTATGTCATTTTGTTCAAATAAAACAATTGTTTTCAATTTAAGACTTTCCTTTAATTTATGTTGTACTTTTGATCAAATATTTGTTTGGTTATATCGCTTTACAATCTTGAAACTTGGGAAAATTATCAATTCAGAGAGACGGGGTGAGATTAGGATAGGTTGCGAATGCAAGCACAAGTAGGACTCTGACGAATCTTGTTACCGCTCTATATAGATATGTAGTCCCAACTCTTCTCGATGTGTAAACAAATTGCAGGTCTTCTTGGCTTGTTTGCCAAGTGGAAGGTTTTCCGTGATGACTTCCACTGCTAGTCTAATATCGTCACACGGTGTAGAGGCCAGTTTAGTACATTTCTTCCTGTCCTGGTCGGACCAATATTGCCTTGATACCTTGCAGGTGTTTTCGTACCTCCACCTCCACCTTCGCTTAGCTACACCTTTGCAAGATGCAAAGCAAATGAAAAGAATACCGATGTTCCGAGATGTAGCAGGTGATATGTGCAATTACACCTATAAAATGTATTGGGATGTTAGTGACCATTCCTAAAAGGAAATAAAAGCGCGCTCTTTTTCCAGTATGTGATTCGTAGTCTATATTCTTCGAAGCACTTCAAATAATAGAGTTTTCTTACCAGCTTTGGACAGACTGAGTTGCATGCCACCTAGAATACTGTATCCAGGTTGCTGGTGATCACTTTCTTAACGAATTCTGATTGAAGGAAAATCATAATAGCAAGGAAGTTGGTGAACAATCCTAAGCAGAAACAATCATCGAGGTAAAAGTGCAAGTGTTCAAATAGAAAATACACATCGTGATTAAATACTAATCAATTTATTAACAGATATAGGTTTACTGACTTAAGAATTATCTCACAAAAACCGCTTCACGTTTTTACCATTTACAAATATAACCAGATTGCAAGTATAGTAAGTAAATCTTGCCAGTTGACAATCTACCAGATAAAAATATATTGTAGTTGATACACGTCATAATATAGTATGCAAGATGCACAAAAACACATTAAAAGTAACGCTAGACATGCATCATATGTAATTGATCTAAGTCTATGATTAGATTATGATATCACGATGAAAGTCCTTAGTCATTAAATAGATCATATGAAAAACGTAACCTTGTTCTACAAGTTTGTAACACGTAAAATGCTAAGTATCATTAAGTGCCTTCAAGTATCCGTAAACACATTAAGTACTAACAATTACTCATGGAGACGATTCCTAATCCCTCACTTCGATATAAAATCAGTCTACAATCGCTTTCAATTCTTTAGCTTTAAGTTAAGTTTAAGTTACTTTTGATTTCAGTGGATCCTTTCATTTCCAAATCTATTTTTATCCCGTTGGTTCATATTTACTTGCGCCTGAGCGTGAACTATTATCATTAATATAATGATTAAAATAAAAAAATAAAACAACATCAAAACAAAAACAAGTTTGCATATGTTTGCAAAACGCTTAACGATCATTAAACAAACGCTTTAAAGTTCAACTGGGTTCAACATTCGACCAAAGTGGATTCTCTTGCTTGTTGAACGTCAAAACGTGTACATAACTGCTATTTACAATTGGACTACCGTCATTACCACCGCACCGCTCATAACGATAGGTCAAGACTCGTACATGAGGCGCTGATAATGCGGATACACCTCATAAGTCGGGACATGCAAGCCGAATTCAAGCGCGACAAGTACTGCAAATTCGGCACTAATTAATTCTTTACGATTGAGGCGAAAAACGCTTTCAGTGCGCTCGATTAATGCCTTTAACCCATCTCCTTTGCTGTCGTTCATTTTCGCGGAGAGGAGAAGACATGCAGCAGCGCAAGGTTTACGATTCTCTTTGTTAATCAGACCACGAATAATTAACTTCTCAAAGTACACATATGATTGTGCGACAGTAACCATATCAGTGCCACAGTCCGCCTTTGCGATTTTACGCATTTCACGTTTAAGGCTGCGAAGTTTACTCAGTGTGAGTTGTATATGAGGAAATTTCTCGCGAAATTTATCATTGATTTCCTTCTTAAGGTCCGAAGGACGTACATAGTCAATGACTGATGTCATGTATGATGAGAACGTCAATAAAGTGCGATGTTTTCCTGCGATTAATTCGGGATCATCGAGAAGATTCGGGTGGTATATTGATGGTATGTTTTCATCCTTAGCATCAGGTGGCGGGGAAGTTGTCACAACGTGTGCCGATGCACGCTGGGAGCCTTGATCGTACGAAAAACACCTAGAATTTATGTCATTGTTACAAAATTATTATCACTTGAGATATTGTCTTGTTTTTGTTTTCAAGTCTAGTTCAATCCAGACATGGTATGTCACTCTGGGTTATCTGAACTGACGATGTGTTTGCGTCTAAAGTGCAGCATTGCATTAATAGATTCCTGCAAACGCATGCATGCTGCGATAAGGGCACAAAATGCTAAGAAATAAGCTACGAAATACGGAATATTAAATGCAAACTACAACGACATGAAACACTACAAAAACAAAAGAAACAACTGGATTATTTATAGCTGAAATATTTAAATACGGTTAAGGCGCATTTTGTGTTATGTTTTTCAAAATGCGTAGTAAATAACTATTGCATTTTCATTCATTTTAGCTACGATTTTAGATTTACGAGCAATTAAAACTTTTGCGTATGTGCCGTAAAACACACGCGTAGATCAAGGCAGAGCTGAATTTCGTAAACAAAACAATAAACATTGTTTCAGTAAACGTTACCATTTGCGGAGGTACATACCGGATGACAAAAACAGTTAACCACATTGCTATAAACAATCCAATAAAAAAAATATATATCAGAAAATTAAAAAAATGCAGTGCAAAAACGAAATTAAGAAAACGACCAACATATTGTCCATTGTCCTTTCAATAATAAAATATTTAAGTCGAGAGACTTACACAACAGTCAAACCCGCGCGGCTGTTGTTAATAAATTAATTGTTAGTCGCAATCTACTGTTTGTCATAAAGCTGAAGCGTTGCCATACGCTTTTAAATCTACATTTTCTAGATCTACATCTACTCCAATGCCATTAGCTATTAATATCTGATAGTGCTCCAAGCGCAGCGCTACGATGCGTTTATGCCACTTGCGACTATTGCTCAGCTACATTTCTAGGCTAGTAACAACTACTTAATGCATTGTAACGACCAATCTCAGTTTAGTATAATTCAAAGTTACTATTATCAATTAACACTGCGCATCTGCATCTACAAGTATGCTGCGCGCGTTGCAATACGTAACAAATACGGAAAATGAGAGTTCCTTTACCATTTGTAATCAGGCTGCCACGTAATAACCTTAGTCCTAGAAACAAAAGCAGAGGAAAACACCAAACATGAAATGGTTTGTCGTCACGTGATAACAGATAAATTGTAACTTTGTTTTGTAACAATCACAATCGGTCGTATCGTGTTCATTGGAACAAATATTTTGATTGTGTATCATGATTTTTAAGTTTGAAGTTAAAAATATATAGAAAAATAACGATTAAATTGAGAGGAAAAGTAATAGATTGTGAGAATGTCAGAAATAAAGTGCCTTGTGCCAAATAAATAAATAAATGTATCATTGTAATAGTATCGTTATTGTTAGATTGAACTTGATCATACATTGACTCACATGGTGAGTACGAATGACACTTGATACGATACTAGTGCAATCATTAATCGGTAATTAATTTAATTACAATAAATGTAATTAATTCTGAGACGTAGATCATCGGTCGCGATAGCAAAGCAAGAAAATAAACATTTTCAATGCTGTGCATGTGCAGTACATTATTACTTAGTATGGTTTTACCTGGCGACAACATGTCGTCCTGTTCTCGTACGTTTTGATGATCCTTCCATTGGTTCGTCGACGCTTTGAGGTTTATTGTTGTGCCGCAATCTCGACGGAACCAGTAAATGCCCGTAGGAAATTTCCTAAATTAGATGTAGAAACATATACTTCACAGTTTTACAGTTTCTTGGAAATTAATACTAATGCATATTAAGTGATTTTTAATTGAGTGTTATATAAAAACTCATTTTTCATAAAAATATTTTTTAAAGTTATAAGGAAGTAGTAAAAAAAACTCAATGCCATAAAATTGTTAAACAATTTTAGTGTTTTTTGTTTTAATTAACATCGAAATGTATGTTTTTATTAAAAAAAAATTTAGGTTGCAGTACTAACCTGCCCATCTTGACCCCTTTCAAAACCAAATGATTCAAATGGATCCAACCCATCAGCTAAAGCAGACAGCGGTCGTGGTCCTGAAGTATTCCTCTTACGGTTGCCGTCTTTCCGGAACTCTTGCCGTCCACTTCTTGGTCGAGTATAAGGAATCAAGGAACAGATCATGAACGGTGTATGTTTATTGGACACCATGACAATCCTTTCATCCTTCAGCTTCATATTCTTGTGTGGTTTAATAAACCGAACTTCATTCTTCAAAGATTCTGGAATGCTCGGCGGTGCTGGGCTCATTTTACTTCGGACTGTAATAACACAACAAAAATGATCAATTGTTCAAACATTTCGAAAATAATTCGTAAATATTTACTGCCAATGGGTCCGAGACTCTCGGAACTACTTCCATAGTGATGTCTTTCATTGTCGCTGCCAATAGAATTTTGATACGCAAATCGCTTCTTAAGTTTGTTGGGAATTTTCCGCGCGCCTTCAATAAAATCGCTTCCAGAAGTAGCGGTACCGCTGCGATCACGAAATGGTTTGCTATCTTCGAGAGTTTTGCTTGGAGTGTGGACGCTCTCCGAGTCGGAGCTCAAAGAATGCGTATCAACATTCTTGCATGTCGCAAGGCGACTTGTTTCTGCACGTCGATGATTGTTGCCACCGTTGGGGACTGTGATTGTGACGTTCTCCGAGTCGCTGAAACAGTCGTCGGGTTCGTCGGAGTCTAAGAGAACGGTTTCCTGTTTGTTCTTAGCGCCGGCACCCGGAATAGAAGGGTCTGTTTTGGTAATTGCTCCATTCCGTGGGAGTAGACAGAGTCGTGTATCGCGATAACTACCGTCCAAAGAAATATTCGACAGGAACGTGATAGCGGCGATTCTCCGGCGCGATCGATTACGTTTCAGAGAATTTGCCATTTATTTACGTTGATTTGAAAATCTCAGCAGTTTGTAATTTATTCAAATTCTTATCAAGTTTTATTTAGTTGAGATTACAATTGTTTTAATTCGTTTGTTTTTGCGGATTGTTTCCTTTATTTAAGCTTGAATTAAGTGATACTATGTGTTGTTTTGTTTTGATTCTTTTTTTCTGCAGTAATTTGTTGATTTGAGAGTGTTAGCGCAAGCCGTGTGTGTTATGTCATAGGTTGGCTGTGTATGTGGAAATAGTCCATGCGGAGTTTTTCCGTTTCGCACTAAAAGTCTGTGCTGAGAGGCGGCTCTGCAGCGGGGCCGGAAGACCGACAGCGGGCCACATTTTCACCAGCATTTATACTACACGATCCAAACACGCTGAACGAACAAACACTTCGCGCCAACAGGAAAATCTTAAGCTAAAATCGAGCCGACAGTCTCGAGTTGGTGATCACAGGCTAGCCGCTGGACTGCTGCTCGCCGATTGGGAAACAACTGCGGGGAGCAGGAGCACGCACGTCACACGTTACGAAGCAGTCATTTATTTTTACGCCGATCGACCGACGAAGGCGAAAGACTGACGTGCTCTATGCTACTTGCTGTTGCGGCTGTCATGAACTAAATGCGCGACATGCGCAGGTTGCATATTTCTATGCCTCGGTACGATCGCTTACATTCGTTATTTGCTACTGAAATATTTGTAATGTAAGTATCGGAATTTGGCACTACAAAAGTGTGAATGTGAAACGGACTAAAGTGCGATTAGATTTGATGTTGTTGGTTTACTCACCGATAGAGGCGCTATACTATAGTAAACAAGACCCACACAAGACCTAAAACAAAACATACTCACGTTTTAAAACACTAGTAAATCTAAAAATAATAAAAAATACAACAGCGATAATAAAAAATTAAATGTTATAGGTTGTACGCCGGAAATAAAGTGTACATCTTTGCAGTTTAATTTAGTTTAATACGGTGTGTTGTCTCAAACCTGACACTTGACAGTTTCACGTTTGTGATTTGTTTTGGTTTGCAATATGTAATAAGAAATTACTTACACAACAGAAAATAATTATGCCAATAACATTAATGGTAATAAATACATTTTAAGATTTTTATTTATTACAGAAAGAAAATGTTTGTTTAGTTTAGGTCTATTCTTCTTTTAGTATTGTTTAGTTGAAAGTGGTTGAAAGTTTTAAAAGTTTCAGTAGGTTTCAGTAGTATTGAGTAGTATTGAGTAGTATCAAGTAGTGTGTATTAGAAATGACGTCGCTTACTTTGCTCACCAACAGAGGCGCTGCGGTTAAGTTAACAACGAATAATACAGAATAATACACAATATTCCTGCTGTATGGAAAATTGTAATGCAAAGTTTTAATTGACTTTTAAAAAGTCAGCAAATAATTTGATACACAGCTTTAAATACTTTATGCTCATTTAGAACAAATCCAATGTGTTTTCCATTGTTTTCTGAGCTTAGCTACTTTTGACACCTGACACTTGCGACTGCTTGCGACTTTGTTTTGTTGTTGTTTTTAAAACGAATACAACAACCTCAAGCAACCATTTATTTAGAATGAATAAGGTTATTATTAAACATTTATTAACAATTTGTTTATTTGCATCTATAAATACTAATCTTCATGTATGTTTATTGATCTTAGCACAGCGTTTGTAATGAAATTTTAAACGTACCGCCATTTTAGAATTTTTTCCCACAATCATGCGTCACATCAATGCACGAATTTTTCCGATCGCGACTACGGCATACGAACGAGCGTGGTGTGCGTTGAACTGACAAGGATGAAGAACACGCGTGCCTTTCCAACAAGCGAGAGGGGCACAACACGGGAAGAGAATGAAAAAAGGCCTTACAATCAAAAAGTGCTGCACGTGCCGTGATTGCCCGGACAAGATTTAACAACTCAAAGAGGCGATAAAATGTCTTCATAACTCAAGAAAACAACCTTACGACCATGGTACAAGTAAGTATTTGCAAGTTTATAACCTTAACCAAACCGCGTGTCTCCACAAACACGCCGCATCGATGTGAAAAAGTCGCATTTTTTCGCACGGCGCTACCGAGCGCACGCAAGGGGAGGAAAGATGGCGAACAGATTTTTATGCAAATCAATCTCGTCGCGTCGGTCGTGACGGCCGAATTTTTTTATGTGAACATTATAAATAACCTCAACGCGTGTAAACATTGTAAAATCATCGCACTGCCGAGCTGTAACGAATATTTTCGATTGTTGTGCGCGCTACTTGAAATTTTCAGAGTTTTTATGAATAAAAATCCACCTCACATGCTTTGTTGTGATCGTTTTAGGCACCGGACATTGAAATGGGGCACAAAGATCTGCCACAAGCGCTCGTGTTGCTTAGTGAGATGAATGTGAGCGCTCAGCATGTTGCTGGGCTAGTGGACAACATGTTGGTGAAGGTGCGGAAGGGCGAAATTAGCACGGATCAAGGACTTAGTTTTTTGGAAATGAAGTATAACATGTTGCTCAGTTACCTAATTAATTTGACCTTTGTGGTGCTGCGAAAGTGTTCTGGTGAGAGCATTGAAGGGGATCCATGCATTGATCGTCTGGTTGAGATCAGGACAGTTCTTGAGAAGATTCGACCAATTGATCATAAGTTAAAGTACCAGATTGACAAATTGGTTAAGACTGCTGTGAGTGGTACAAATGCTGATGATCCAAGTATGTTTAAAGCTAACCCTGACAATATGCTGGATAACAGTGATGAGGAAGGCTCTGCTGATGAAAGTGAGGAAGAGAGTAAAACTGGAAAGAGTTCTGGATTATATGTGCCTCCAAAGTTGTCAGCTGTACATTATACAGGTAATTATTTTATTAGTCAAGTATGAATTTTATTGATTAAAAATTAATTAGTTAAATTAATATTGTGTGTTTTTTTTAACTTATTAGGTGATGAAACAACTCAAGATCGTAACAAGCGTATGCAGGAACGAAGCAAAAAAGCAGCCATTTCTTCAGCGCTTATGGATGAACTGCGTGATGAATACCTGGACACACCTGTGGAAATAAATCAGGGATCGCGAGCACAGCAGAAAGTCTCCAAAGCAGCCCAAGAGCGTCAACGATACGAGGAAGAATACCTGACAAGATTACCAGTTGACAAGAAAGACAAACACACTCGTGGCAAGTTAACAACTCTGGGTACTCTCGGCGACGAAGTCACAGATTTCGGCGAGAAAAGATCAAGTTCTGGTGGTAAAAACAAACGCAAACGACCGGGAAAGTCGAAAACAGCAGTCCGCAATAAGCGCAAACGCTTCCATTGAATAATGTGGTTGCTATAAAACGTACGCGAAACACATCTTATGATTCCCTCTGATTTTAAAATTAATTAGATAAACGGTCGATTTGATAAACAAAAGACATTTTTAATTGGTAAAAAATTTACAAACTAAAAACCTAGTTTCATGCAGAAAATAATACTAGATATCAAAAAATTACTTCGTAATGTTTTTACATTACAAATTGCAGCGCTGATTGCGTTTATTTGTCTGTGATAATATTAGAGACACAGACAGTATGCACGAAAATCGTGTGGGGACAAAATTCGACACACAATTTGTTGTTCAATTTTGTGTGGTTTGGTTTCAACATGATTTAAAAATGCGACTTTGATTATTCTGCAGTAAAGGTCGTTGAAAGCTAAAAAGCCAAAAACTTAGTCGGTACTTTTTACAATCGAGAAAACTTCCTTAATATGCAAGATAATTGAAAATCGTTAAAACGTTAAAATGTGAAGAAGAAAAAAAACAAAATGAAAAGAGCTTAAACCCCAGTTGCCTATGGTGACCAAAGTATTTCAGTTTGCGATTGATTACTTTTCAAATTGCTAAATTAACAAATGAAAATTATTCGAATTACATTAATTTCAATACAATTAACGTGTGTAACGGAAAAAAATTCAAAAGTAATACAAAACATGTGCATACATAAAATTTAATAATGCATATAAAAAAATCTAAAAAACCAAAAATACGTAGTAGTATATAGAATATTTCGATAATGGTAGTTTTGTGTTTTTGCCAATTGCGGCAAAGCAAAATGCAAATATTTCGGTGTAAATCTTTCGGCTATTATAACCGTTTCGATCTTTGTATTCGTTTTAGGCATTTGCGCTAGTTTTCATTTCGCCTCTTTGGACAGAGTTTACATTTCAGCTAATTTCTGTGTTTCTTATTACGTTTGAAGTCAGTTTGTTTATAGCTTTACTTTTGGCATGTGTGCTGTTCAGTTATCCGTTATTGGTTACCAATCTTAATTTTTCAATTTATGATACTAATAAATATTTAATCGGAGAATATATGTGCGCGCATATTAATTCTATATTAAAGGTATCATTGGTGAAGATGAAGAGTTAATAAAAGAAATAAATGGAGATAAAAAAAAAACAAATGAAATGAAATATAGACTGAATATTTTTACTATACATTATTATTCAACGCAAATGTGGCGCATTTTATTATACATATGCATAATCTACGCAGAGTTACGGTTAGCAGAGATATTGTAATGTAAAAGTTAGGATGGACTTTAGTCTCTTGAATCTTTGATGAAATATCATTTTGTTTTATGACATTTGAAACATGTGAGCGTTATTACACAAAATTTTGCAAAGATGACAAAAATTTGTGATCATGAGAAGAAATGTAATTAGTTTTACTTCTTTGATATTAAGATTATCGTTTGAAATGAATTACATGGTTCAATCAATAAAACGAAAGTGATATTTTCTGAAAGATATTTCTTGCTGCTGATTTATACATTCTTACAAACATAATTGGTAAAAATTACGTTTTGAATTGATGAATTCTAATGTGTAAGGCAGATTCATATAAAGATTTAATTACGTATTATTAAATTTAATAGCTGAAAATAGCTGCAGATATATTTTTATCTTGGATTTTACTAGTGTATCGAATCGAATAGTAATGTAAATGTCTATAAAACGATAAACAAATCAGTCGTGGCGTAAACATTGTATCATAATGTACACGATCATTATTATAACGCGATATGATTAATATTTTCGTAAAAAAGATAAATAACAAAAAATCATACGCATTAAAGTATTTCGATTAATCAACCAATAAACAAAAAAGTTGAGTTGTAAACACAAAAACATAACAAAACGTATAGCCTTTCTTGTTTTACAAATAAAATTATAAAGCGAATATAAAAGAAAAATAACGTGCTAATACATATACAGCACGAATTCATATTTAATTATGTATTTATCAGAATCGCTTGCTCACAATTTAATGAGAAATGAAAGCAGTCGTAATGAAAAATATTATTTTTCACGTTTGTCGTGTTGCGCTACGCGGTGGTAGGTCATTCTTCAAGTCCAACTGGTTATTGTTATTAGGGAAATCGTTGTATCCCCAGTTGCGACTTGAATAAAAAACAACTCGTTTTTTTAATGTACTAGAAGTTTAGTTTACAAAATGATTTCAATGTTATACCGATTGCCTTTCTTACAAGATACAAATACAAATAGCGATAATAGTAATAATCACAACTGGAATAAGTTGAACAAACGCACGAAACACGAATATTTTATACATTTCAAAGCAGATTTAATAAAAACAACAGAAATATACTGATAGGGAAAAATGTCGTAATGCGGCAAATAAAATCGAAAAGAGAAAAACACAAACAAAGAAGTTATTTGTTGTTAATATTATAATTACAAAGGTTGTTTGTTAAAAAATACTTCTTGTTTGTGTTCGTTACACAGCAATTGCACGCAGGCAGAATTTGTTACCGATACTTACTACAATGAAAAACAGCAATTTGATTTTGTTTCATTTTTATACTGTTATTATTACAAACTTTATTAATTATTATTTATTACGTTTTCACAATTGTTTTCGGTTATAATTATAAGTTAAAGCGTTAGTTAATTAAGTTGACCTTAATGATTTTTAATGTTTTCTTGAGTTTTGATTATAATAATCGTCTTAGATGTGAAAATCTATAATGCTGCTATTAGAACTTTTCGGGATAAAATGAGAATAAAATTAAATAAATTTAGTCTATGTAAAAATTATGTAAAGAAGAAAAATCAGTAGCTCTTTCGGATGAATGCAAAACAAAAAAATTACGTATCTACTTATAAAATAATGTTTAGGTGACAAGGAACGCTACTGAAAACGTAAAATTGTAAAATTAAGCTCAACCATTTATGAAACAAAATTGTAGTATTAGTTTATATCGTTTTCCTCATGTTCTTAAACATTTGTATGATTTATTATAATTGTATTTATGGCTTTAATTCTGATGACTTTAATTATACGAAACATTTGTATTTCTACATTTGATTTGTATCTTTATCTATTTTTCTAGATACAAGTTAACACCCATATCTTCTGAAATAATCATTTTTTAACCAGTTAACTGTGTATGACGACTACTTGCTGAATACTACAACCAAAATTTGCTTACATGTGAATTAGGGATGTTACGGAGCTTAGACTTCGGTTCCGATATGTCGGAACTTCCGATAAATTAACACCTTCGGTTCCGACACTTTTAAATCGGAGGTCAATAGCAAAAATCTTTAGGGTCGCCAATCATCACATCTGGTCAACAGATTCTGTTGTTAGAATCAACCCTAAGACGTACTTGCCTACGACCACTTAAACTTTTTTACAAGAAACTCAAAAACGTGTTGAGGGTTAGTTACAAGTTGTAAGTTACAACCAGGAAAAAAAGTGATACACAAGTTTTGGTTATAAGTTACAACTTGTAACTAATTGTAATTATTTTGGTTGTAATTAATTGTAACTAATCCCAAGAAAATACAAATAATCACGATCTATGAATTTCGAAAGTACCAATAATTTTAGTTTCACCTCCGACTCTACGCTCTTCATTTTTTTTTCATTTTTTGTTAGTTTGTTACGCGCGTTCACGTTGGACGGACACAAAGCTTCAAAGCTTTTTTTTCTTAAATATAGTTCACTACTTCGGGGTTCAATTTACTAATATGTTAATTTGTTCAACATTGTTTATGTTTTATTTTATTATTAATAATAAGTGGCTCTGCATCACTTCTGACTCAACCTCCGACTCCGATAAATCGAATTTAAAACCTCCGACTTCGGTTCCGTTAAAAGACCTCCGTTACATCCCTAATGTGAATGTATAAGGTGCTAAAAGTTGGAGTTTAGTAGCTCTATCTAACAATGGTTCACCACAGTTTACTGGGTAAGGATACCCCTGAACCATCAACAAAATGGCGACGAATCAAGATGTACAATGAATTAAGTTAATTTATTGAAACAAAATTTATTTTCTAATTCTCTCCCCATCCCTCAAAATACCCAATAAACTCCGATAATGAGCCACTTGCATTTTAATATCATTTTTTGCTCAATTTTGACTATGTTTTAAATCAATTTTACGCTGGTGCCTTCAGAGAACTTCAAATTATATTTTTCATCCATGAAATCCACAGTATTTAATATTTAAATTGCTTATTTTTAGTATAATGCCAATTTTGTGTTGTACACTAATGTATTATATTACTCTGTTTTTTGTTTTTCTTGCTTTTCCCCAATTTGTAAAATAAAAAAGTAAAACATGATTATTTTCGAGGTTTAGACGGTTTAGACGTTTTTAGATTTATTTTGTAAGCTGAGTACTATAGGCAACTATTATTGCACCTACACTGGCTGCAGTGCAACGCAAGGAACACAACATGAAGTTGAACTGTGGTGCAGGGAACTGCAGGGAACCCAATATGTATTCACGTAAACAATAATTTAATGAAAAATGTGACTTCTATGAATGAAATATCTAAAATAATATATTTCACTACATAATAGTGTCCGAATAGTGAGAAAACAGTGCTTATCGGAGAAAACAGCTTTGTTGACCGCCACCACAGGAAAGTTTCAGAACAAAAAACAATTAATAAAGTCATAATCAGTGAGTCTTAACCATACTTTTATTATTTTTCTTTTGCAAATTAAAATTACGATAAAATCAAAGTAATAACGTTCAAACATAAATAACATTTGATATGTTTTATTATTCTAAACAAAATCAAACAAAATCAACAGGTTTTTGAGGTTATACCATGCAAAATAAAAAAAATCACATTTTATGCGCACAAAACAAACAAATTGCACTGTTTAACCTCTCTTATACTTTTGTTTTCTTCCATTGCTAGTCACCTAGAAAAAAAGAAGTTTTAACTTCACCTTTTACACCAGTGCTTTCCAAACTTTTTGTACCTGCGCCCCCCTCTTTGGAAAAAAATTTGTTGTGCCCCCCTTAATTTTTCTAACAATCCAATTTCATAAACACTCATCTGATATTGTAATTTAT
>JARJDS010020625.1:0-18189 GCA_030264155.1 Atheta pasadenae | reverse complement strand
TAAACAAAATGGATGCTGTGCAGCTCTATTCGAAATTCAATAATTTTCAACAAGCATTAAACAATGCAGTGTTAGAGAAAAAAATTCACTTATTAAAATTCAAACCAAATGAAAACTTAATTGAGCTTGGTTGTGGAAATGGTGAAAGTACTAAATCTTTGCTCAAATATATACCTAACAATTTCAAGCAATATGTTGCAACTGACAAGCTGGAATCAATGCTAACAAAAGCAAGAACTGATTTGGAACAAAACCAAACCATAACCTTCAAACAATTAGACTTAACTGATATAAACCTGGACAAAAACTTACAACAAACCTTCGATAAAGCGTTCTCCTTCTTAGCTTTACATTGGATTAATGAAGACCAACAAAATCAAACATTTGAAAACATTAATTCTTTGTTGCAAATTAACGGATACGCATTTATAAGTTTGGCAGCGGATTCTCCAGTCTTCGAGTCCTACATGAAAATTTACGACAATCCAAAATGGACGCAATACATGCAACATAAAATGGAGTTTTGTAGTCCTTACCATAAATTTAAGAACGACAGAATGTTGTTTTTAAATGATATGTTGATTAAAAATCAGTTTGAAATTCTTGATATCGAGTTAATGGATGTGGTTTATCATTTTCGGACAGCTTACGAATTTAAAAGTAAGGTTATCTGATATTATAAAGGCGCGTTCACAGGTGTCAACTAAAGCATATTTAACAATTTTTTTGAGGTTAAATTTTTACATGTTATGTTTTTAGATTCAATAAAAGCTGTCAATCCTTTTATTTCGAGAATACCTAATGAACTACAAAATGCATACTGGGAAGATTTGTGGAAAGTGCATGAAACACTGTCGGATGTTTTGGTCACTGGTAACTTACCCACAACTTTGATTTTTATTTATGCAAAAAAAATTCAAGATGTTAAACCATTATGAAATGATTAAGTTTAAAGTTTAGAGGTTATGTGTGTATATAAGGTTAAAATACTGACCTGTGTATAATTAATTTGTTTAATATCCTCCTTGTTAATCCCCATACTTTGTAACCATTGCTCATCAGCTGTTTCTTCCTCATCTTCTTTTCTCAACTCTGGCTTCTTCCTCAACTCAATCTCCTTCAAAGGCATTGTAAACTCAATTTCTTCTTGCCTTAATGCAGCTCTAAATCCTCGAGTTGTCGGTGCAACCATTGCATGCATTTCTTCAAAACCTCCAATTCCAGCAGCGCGGAACAAAACCGTGAAAGAATTTGCGCACGCGTAAAAATAAGGACACTGTCTTGTTCTTATTAAATGAAACAAAGATCTTAAACTATCCATCCATGCTGTTTGCATACTTTCCTTAATATCAACCGTTAATGGAATAGTTGATTGTGTAGCTTTTGTGGTAGATCGCGGAAATAAATTAATCCAAGGTATGGATGGTTGTTGCCAATATAAACAACACTGATGAAATTTTGCGTTTGGTGAAGTATCTAATGTAGTGCTACATGTTGTGTCTAAACATCTTGTAAAACCAGTAACACCGGATGCTTCTTCATTAATTTTTAACTTTTGGCTCCAAGCAAATGGTTTATTAGATAAGAATCTAACCTTACGTTTTAAGCTCCAATCAATTGGAACCCATTTCTCACCAGTTGATTTGACTTGTATTGGTTCTTCTATATTTTTAAGTACATTAGTGAATGATGTTACTAAATTTTCTTTATTTTCTTTGTTATCTTTTGGTCTCTCTGTTCCTATATTTAATAATTTGAAAAGAGTATTATCTGAAGATATTTCTACTTGTACTGAGGAGCTGGATTCTTCAAATTCTAAGTTCTTGGAACGTTTGGAATCCCCGCATTTTATGAAAGGATTTTTTCGTTTTACGGATGATAATATACTGTTAAAAGCTGATTTTTGTTCAGTTTGATTTTGTGTAGGTGCAGCATTCATGCGTGCTTGTAAAGCCTTTTTTTTACGCTTTAATTTTTGTATTTGCATTACTTCAGAAGGATGCCTCCATTTAAACGTAGATTTAGCTGATTCGTCGCTCATTGTGATGTATTATCTATTAGGTCTAAAAGTAATAGTAATAATGTTCTTAATAAATAAATAGTTAAGGTTAAGTTTATTACCTGTTGATTTTTTTTCTTTAATTTTAAAAATACAGTAAATTAATAAAAAAAAAACACAATTCTACTTTTAGATTTTTATTTGTTAATGAGTTATTTATAATTTGATGCACTATTATTACTTATTGTATTTAGATCACTTTTTGTCGCTTGATTTTACTGGTTTTACACTGTTTTACACATATGATTACAAATCCCCACTTTTTAGAATTAGAAATGAAGTAACTTGAAGCGGAAAATGTGGTCAGAAAATAAGTTATACGTTAAATTAAATAAACATAATTCTTCGTATTAAAATAGTGTAAATTGAAAATTATTATTATTGTTAATGCAATTAATATAACTTTATAACTTTTTAATATAAAACAAAAGAAATTGTGTTTGAATCAAACTAGGCAACTTAATGTACTACTAAAATATTGGTTAACTTTTAATCTTATGTTTATTGTGTGCATTATAAATACATTAATAATATGAAATATGGAATAATTTATAGTATTTTTAGATAATTATTTTGTAAAACTTTAATATTATAAACTTACAGATATAACATGATTTGTTCAGCTGACTTGTTTAGGTTCGAGGTGGGTTCGAGCGCCCTCTGGTGAATTAACACAAGTTATTAGATTCTAAACAATTCTAAACTTTGTCCACTTTGTCAACTTTGTTTAGTCAATAATACAAAAGAAACTGCAAGAAACTACCAAAATGGGTGGTAAAAAGAAGAAAAGTAAACCCAAAACTTCAAAAGCAGCTTCAGACAATAAAAAAAATAAAAACACCGGAAAATCTAAGAAATCTGTGCGTAAAGGCGGGCGTTTGAAGAGTTCAAAATGCAGCGTTGACATTTTCACCGAAGCAGCAATGGAAAACGCATACTCAACATGTCACAACATTCAAGATCTACTATTTCGTCGTGGATTTCCATGGCCTGAGGCACAAAAAAAGAAAAAGAAAGGCAAAAAATAAATTTAGACATTAAAAACTTAAATGTAGTAATTGATAATGCATTGTATTCTTTGTGATTTGTGTAAAACTTGATTCTGTAACGTAATGTATGTGTGCTGTAATGTAGGCAACTCAATAAACGTAATTCCAAACGCATCCAGAAACATTTTGAAGGCTGCTCCAGCACGGTCAAGCTTGGTGGTCCAGTGGCGGATGCTGCATAGTAAAGCTGCATAACAGCAAGCATAACGAAGCATAAGGCAATCAGTTACAAGGTCATTCGTCAAGGTTGCGTCTTGTCAAACGCATTCATACAATCTGATACAATCATACCAAATCATACGCAATCATTCGATTCATATTTATCATTCAAAGCCACAAAGTCAACTTCGATTTGTTCAAAGCAAACCAATCAAAGGTGCGAATTCGGTAAATAATAATATCACAGCTTATCAGGGTAAACTGGTGCAAACAAACGCGTATTCCAGGAAAGCCAACGTTATCATTCGCACATAGGGCTTCAATAAGATATGCGTGTTATCTATTCATTGTTTAAGAACAATAGCTTTAGTTTCATACCCTGAATATGTCTCTGTGCTAATAATTTACCGACTTTTATTCGAAAGTGGGGAGTGTAAGCAGTGCGTTGTGATGATTAAACAATTAGTTACATACATAGGTTGTGAATAAGTAGTGTAAAAGGATCTAAGCAGGCCTAAATTACAATCGCAACCATGGCGACGGCGTTTATGGGTAGCGACGATCTCTGGCGCGAATGTGCAGCTTGGCTTACTAGATTTGAGATGCTCAGGCCTGACCATCGAGCCAATCTGGAATCAGCAACTCTCACTGATTTAGCCATGACTTTACGAGATGGTGTCTTGCTTTGTAACCTGCTCAACAAGATTGATCCAGGCTGTATTGATAGTAAAGATATCAATCACAAACCACAAAATGCACAGGTAAATAACAAAATACAAAAAATTAAAAAAAATCAGTAACTAATTTTGTGTTTTTTTTAGTTTTTATGCTCAAGAAACACAGAATTGTTTTTGAAAACATGTCGAAATAACTTTGGTCTGCAACAAAATGAATTGTTTGAGCACCCAATGTTGTTTCACTTCTTTAATTTTCATCAAGTGTTGAGTACCTTGTCTGCATTATCAAGATGTGCAAAGGCACAAAAGCATGGAATTGAAGGTTTTACTGCTCAGGTTGAGAAGACTGATGATGAAGTGTATCAAAGTTTAAAATCAGTGTAAGTATTAATCAGTATTAATGACAAGTTTGAGGTTATGTTATAAATTGTCAAATTAGTTAAAAGTTAGGTTAGGTTTTGTGTATTACATTGTAATTTGTGACATATTTTAATAATTTGAAGTGCAACAAATGGTAATGAACCAAGTTGGTTGCAATTTACAATTCCTTGCCCTCAACTGAATGATCATGAGGAAGAGGTCTACGATGATCTCTGCTATGTGACGTTTTCTCTAAACCAAAATGAGGTATTCATTCAAATAAACAAACATTGTTTTGTTTTTCTGTGACACTTATTGTTAGATCTTTATTTTGTTTTTAAACAAACAAAAATCTGGTTGATTATTATTTTACTTAGAATTGAATGAATTATTATTCTTGGTTAATTAATTATTATGCTAATAGTATTTAATTTGTTGTTTATTTATTTCATTTGTTTTGATTATTTACTTGTTTATCATGGAATTTATTTTTATTTTTGTTTTATTCACGTTGTGTGGTAGTAATAACACACCACATATTGAAGAACCACTAGATAGTAACCATAATAGTCATCATGATGAAATTTATCAGGGTTTATGTGGTTTACGCACGCATGTAAGTAGTTTTTTATAATTTTGTTAATTTTTTTGGTAAATGCTTAACATTGGTTTATGATTGAATTAAGTAGTATATTAAAATTAAACTTAAATTAATTGTTAACTAATATTTTGTCAATAGTTGGACAAACAACAATCAATAACACTGGAAAAACGAGATTATGTAATTAATGAGTTAATTATGACGGAACGAAATTATCTTGATGTGTTGAAGAAGATTAAAGTTTATTATGTGGACAAATTGAAGAGTGTGCTTGATCCACTGGACCATGAGAAAATATTTTATAAAATACTTGTAAGTTATTTGTAGGTTATATGATTACTGTCATTTTTTGTATTTGCATTGCGAACATCTCCAGATGGCGCTGTATGTTGCTTGTTTTACGTAGCCTACTTTTGTTTTTAGGAAATTTATGCAGTACATTCAGAATTACATATTGAGTTAGATCGATTGAATCAAAGACATCCAAGGATGCGGTTGAGCAGTATCATATTAAACTTTAAAGAAAAGTTCTTAATCTACGGCGATTTTTGTGCGAATTTATCGGACGCCACTACATTGTTGCAAGATCTATGTGATCGCAATGAAAGTATTTGCCAACAAATTGACAGGGCCGATAAAGAAGCAAACCAAGGCAAATTTAAACTAAGAGATTTGTTACAAGTGCCCATGCAACGTATTCTTAAGTATCATTTACTTTTGGAGAATCTGGTTAAAGAAACAGATCCTGTGAGTATGAGTATTTTAACCTCAAATCTGTTATAATATTTATTTTGATTGTTTTTTTTAAGAATCACGAAGAATATAATGAATTAAAACGCGCTAGGGAAGCAATGCTGGACGTTGCAAGTTACATCAACGAAATGGCGCGTGATAAGCAGCATATACAATTGTTGTATACCATCTCGCGGAATATCGTATGGGATGCCAACTCGCAATTTGCAATGGAAACATGTGGCAGGTTGAAAAAAGATGGCGACGTGCGTGTTAAAATGCACGGCGAGCCGAAGCTCAAGCAGCGATATGTGTTTATTTTCGATAAGTATATGATACTTACAAAGCAACGTAATAATAGTTATGTGTTTCGTACGAAGCTGGATCTAGCCGAGTTTTCGGTGGATGAAGCAAACAATCGCGCGTTGCTGCAACAAGGTGTGCGTTGGTCCTATCAATGGCATATGGTAAAAAATGATAAACAAGTTGTGTATTCGATGAGTGTCAAAAATAGTGAAATAAGAGATGAACTTATTAAAGCAATCAAAGAAGCCATGTAAGTTTTTTTGTTAACTTAAATTTATTACACTGAAATATTAAAAATGTTATCTAATATAGCACTTATAGTAATCAGCTCATCGAAAATAGTTTTATTGATTATGTGAATATTTTCCAGTGATAACGTTCATCCAGCTGCTTTAGCCGCAACGAATCATCAATTTGAGATGCAAACGTACCCAGAGCCGACGACTTGCTATAAATGTTCAAAGTATTTGAAAGGGCAGATATATCAAGGTTATAAGTGTCGTGTTCCGTCGTGCAGTATTTCAGTCCATAAAGATTGTATAGCCTATTCAGGGCGTTGTGGAGCGCCAATGCGAACACTAGCGCCACTTCCGTCGCAGGAAGCGTTGACGTTGCAGAATAAATTATGGTTTGCGGGCGAAAAAGATCGGTCGCAGGCTGTTAGTTTGTTGGAGAATAGGAAACCAGGCACGTTTCTAGTTCGGCTGCGTTTACAGCAAGATACTGATTTATACGCGCTTAGTTTACAGTAAGTTTTTACTTAGCTACTTTAGGTTAATTTTATAGGTTATGTTACTATAACTTGTCAACTTGTTTCAGAACGGACAATGGCGTAAAACATATGAAAATTTGCAGTAACACTGCAGAAAACAAATATTATTTATCAGTATCAAGGTTTTTTAATAGTTTAGAAGATATGGTACGCAATTATCAACAAGCTAGTTTGAAAGAAAACTTTGAAAGGTAGATGGCGCCACTTTCCAGCAAAATAAATCAAGTAAACTAAAATGATTGTTTTTTGTTTAGATTGGAAGCTGACGCAAAATTAGAATATCCCTATCGACAAATTAAAGCTGAAGCAGCGCAGACTTACTCGTCTCCGTCAATTTCTTTCGAAAGAGGTGACACTGTCGTTATTATAGATAAAGATGAAGAAGGAGGGGGAAGATGGTACAAGGGCATTTCGAGAAATGGGGTATGTTACATTTGTTTTTTGTAATATACAGTAAAACCTTCATATTTCAAATAAGTTTCGTAACATGTCGTATTATAACCTAACTTTTTATGTTTTAATGTTTAGATCGGTACATTTCCAAGTAGTTGCGTCGTGGAACAGGAAGAAATAACCTACGATGCCTTTTAACAGAAAAAGCATAAAACATTATAAAACGATAATATTAGCTAGTCACATTTTGCAATTTCCATAATAACGCTCGATGGTATTTAAAAACTTAGGTAATGATCATGTGAGTGTTGAGTACTTTAACATAATATAGCTATAAACCGATCTGATTGACAGAAGGAAAGTTTGCTACGAACATTATTTGAGTTTTGCGGTATACCAGCAAATAATTATTACATTTAATTAATTGAATGTATCAATTACGTCATTAACATAGAGATTAAAACTTTAAAATTTAACTGTTGTCATGTCCCAGTGTTACTAAACATTTTTATTAGTCGTATAGAGAAATCAAGTTGTAAACATTCTGTTACAACAATCATATTGGTTGTATTGGCTCAGATTTTATACATTTTTTATTATATTAGCATGTTGGCTATTTTATGGAAGATTTATATTCAATAATTAAGTTTAGGACTTTTTTTATAAAAGCAACATTTACGTAAAAAAGTTTTAACTTTGTTTGTGCAAACCAAACGGGGGAATTAATGAGTCTGGTGATTATTGGCCTAATAAATCATATATGTTTATATTTGGTACGGTACATACGTCCTATAATAACGAGATTTAAGCGCAAATCAATAAATCATTGTTGTGAAACAAGATTCCAACGCGAGATTTACGACGAATCAAATTGCTGCAATTAATTTTAGATGATAAAACAACAGTGCCATTTTTTAAATTCGTTTTATTCTGCAATGAACAAAAGATAAAATATTTATTATATATATGGAGTTATTATGATTATATAATGATTATAGAAAATATTAATATGTTATGCGTACGAAATTTTATCAATTGGCTCAATTTGTACTTAGTTTACTAGTAGTACAAACAATTTTTAGGTTATGTGTCACAAAGCTCTGATACGAGACACAATTTACGTGTTTTCGGCGGACAATGGACGAAATAGAAATTACAAGTGAACATATTTAGGCATTTAAGCTCATGTAGTATGTAATTGCATTCCATGTTCATTCCCAGGCCCTCATTAAACACTACATGTCATTGTGTATTGTGTGCCAAATCGAAATTGGACTGGCAACAACGAAAACTGTAAACAGAAACGTCCGAAAACGAAATTTGTTTGAAACAATCTATTTTGGACTTTGGTAAAAAACAACAAAACTTATTAACACTTGTATTTCAATTAAAACGAATGTATTGTTGTGAATATGTGGTATTATATAATAAAAAACAAATTGACTGTTTGTAGACATTGTTATGAAGGAATAAAAAAGCATTTTAATCAAATTTAAGGAAGTTGGTTAAATAAATATTTTATTAACATATAATTTTATTGACGAACATACTCACTAAATTCACACTAACCATGTAATGCAGCCCTTGTTTCTTGTAATATACTGCTGTTTTCATTAAGTATCAGTGCACACTGCTCCATGTTCGTAATGATATTCTGTAAATCCCATTGTTTACGTATCAAGGCATTGTCTAAAGTAAAATGACTATGCCTGATGCATTTAATTCCAGTACAATGTGCAGACGAATGTAGTTTAATGCCAATTTCATGAATTAACGCCGTTAAGTATTGTTCATATTCATTTGCACATTGGAGTTCTGCAAATTTTAAAAACATGTACATTGGGTTGCATAACTTTATCGACAGAATTACCTATAGCAAAGTCTGGTGGATTAAATTCAACACACTTTATGCTGTAAATCACTGGTAATTTTGAATCCTTGGGCCGAAATAGTCCTTGAATAGCCAATTCATAACCTGCTTGTGATTGTAAATCAACACCGCATAACCTAGAATTTTATTTTGTTAGATTTTACAATGAAATGATTGTTTGTAATTGTAATAGACTTACTCAAACATTTTTCTTTGGTGAGCACTTTGCATGCTGCTTAATAATCGTTCAATATATGCCAGGCGGACGTGTCTGAATGTTGTTTTCTCGACAACTTTCCCGGTTTTGTAAAAATTTTCAGTCGCTTGGCCGAATGTTCCTTTTACTCTATATGCTCGCGTTGGGTGATTTTCTCGAATGTGTTTGACTATTTTCGTACCGTTCCTTATTCCTAAGACTGAAATGTTTAACCGAAATATTAATTAGTTACTTTTAATTTGGTTAATATTTTAAGTAATTACTTAAAACACCCGATGTTTGTGTTCCTAAATAATTTGACCAACTACAAGGAATGTCATCTTGAATATACCGTGGACCAACGACTAATGGATGATCAGCTAAATTTTCTTTCATTGTAACTTCATAATTTCTCTCATTTGGTTTTTTGTCAATGGTTATATATTTCACTGGTGGTCTTACTTCCAATTCATTGAGATCTAAAAAATTAATTATTTAAAAAACAATCAACTTTGTTTGTGTGCGCGCGCATCGCATTGTACTATACACTGTGTTCACATTCATTTCTAATATTATTTTCTATTTTATTGTTGTAATTAACACTAATGCAGTAGTTATTTAATACATTACATATAAAATTTTATTATTTTATTGTTTTTGACTAGGGTTTAAAATAACTTAGAGCCAATCTAAGAGGTAAAACATTATAAAAATTAGCGTGAACACCTGGTATGTTATGTTGTGTGTGTAGAATTGCCTAGGTTATAACCACATAACCTAAACATTGTGTCAAAAGCACAACGTCTTTGGCTTGGCTAAATTTGTTGTGGCACAACAGTTACGTAGTGTCGTGTTAAGCAAGCTTTGAAGAACGAATTAATTGTAAGTATTAACGTCTTACCATGACAAATTTTTGTTAAAATCGCACCGCGTAGATGTGATACTTTCATATCCGCCGGTTTATTAACACAAATTATGCCTCTCATTTGATTCCATACCACCGGTGCACTTTTAACAAGCATTGTTTGTAATTTTTGTTAAATACCGCAAATTTAAACGTAATTACCGCAAATTTAAATAAAAACTTTACGCTGGTAATTTTGAGGTTACAAAAATTTAATTTGACAAAACAATTAGACATGGTTTCCGTCAGTTTTCGAACATTGCTACTCGAGTCGTGACGATATCAACCGAGCATGACCGAATCGAATTTATAAAGATCATATACACCTACCGTGCGGTCAATACAAAAATCAGTCATAAAACTGTTGAATTCTCATTGTAATCTTTTAATCCTAGATAAATAAGAATAATGTCATTACGTGGATTACAGTTCTTCAGGAGAATGTCGTCGAAAATCCCTGAAGTTGACATTGACGCTCACGGTGTGTTCAAATACATTTTAATCAAGTTGGACGTCACTGAAGAGTCCGACAAAGTGAATGCAGATGTCGTTCGTGGTTATGCAGAATGTGGATATCACGGTAAGTGACTCAACCAAACCAAACAAAAATGAAATGAAACGCACAGTATGTCGATTATAATATATTTTGTATAAAACACGAAAATACGAGTCTCTGTACAAGGAATTTGTTGTTTATATGATAATCAAGTACCACATAAAACAGTTTAGATAGTTTTAATACAAAAATATTACAAATATAATGTAGTTACGAACGTAGCTTTAATTTAATTTTAAAATCCGAGTCATAACATGACGACGGATCATATATAGTTAGTACACATCGATGTGTATAGTGTATATTGGTTGGGATGAGGTGGTACAGTGCGTTTTGGCTAATTTCGTGCTTGTACTACATATATTTACAGGTTAAATTTACTTTCCGCTCATAACATTCAATATCGATTATTTAGCTTTTTTTAGGGTTATGTTATGTATCAACAAATAATTTATATACGAAAACGTTTTGTACAATTACAATACGTTTTTGTAAGATTTGATAAGTTGGTCCAAGATTGGAGGTACAGAATTCAGGTTATTTGTTATTTTTTTGTGGTTATGTTAAAGTGCAAATTTTAGACATTTAGTGCCATGTGTTGTTTGCTAATTGTACATTTTACACATATACAGTCAATAAATTGAAGGTTGGGTTGCATACCATAAATTGTTTTTGTCTAAATGTGCCATTTTGATAAATTGATTGTGTGGATGAAATTGTTTTTATATTCGTTTGATATTTTTTAAATTACGATGACCTTCTACCGCGTAGGCAACAAAATGCGCGTTGTATACTAAACCCTTGTTTGTCCTTGTCCTTATCTTTGTTGTCGAATTTCGCGGCGTTAAAATCGAGGATGATGCGTGGCTCGACCAATGGCGACGCGTCAGCGCTTTCTGTATCGTCTGCGCGTTTAACAGTAACAATTTCGTCATAATCGACTTTTGTTTGTTGTTGTTGTTGTTGTTTTAATTGAAGTTGTTGAGTCCGAGGTGAGACTTCAAGCGTGTTGATGTTATTGTTTGGCACGCTGTCCACTTTGTTGATCTCCACTACGACCTGATCTCAAGTTCCGTCTTTTTCGGGCTTTACCGTATCATCCACAGGTTGTTTTGTTTTGTCATCAGTTGTTTCGCCATCTTGTGCTACTGATGGGCGAGCTTTACTACCATTTGCTTGTGGTAATATCGTTGTGGGTTCGATCATTCGAGTTAACGTACCGCATGGGTCATAATCGTTGCAGGTGTGCATCAAGCTGAAGGGTAGTTTTAAAGAAACATGACCGCCCATTACGCTCATGTTAAGTTTTACTTTGACGTAGTACGAAACGTAGATGGCGAAAACATTGCGTTCGTCTGGATGATTTCCGCATGATGTCACAGTGGAAGCTAGACTCACCCCCGACTTGGTGTAAGAATCTTCAAGGGCGATCCAGTTTTTCGTGGAGGATTTGACAGGTATCAGACTGTAGTTTCTAGTCAGGTGCTTACCGATAGAGATAGGGCAATCTTCCTTAGCGTTGATCATAGCCACAACGTTCTTGAATTTCCCGTTGGAAAACATGCACACATCGACGTGTTGCACGACGCAGACCTGCGGCAGACAGTTTTTTTTTTATTTATTTTGACAAAAAGGTCAATGACAGAAACATGGACATGTAATTTGGACTTTATCTCGTTTAAGAGATGACCAGGATGCCACTACCTAGCATTAATGATCCTGGGAACTCCCTGGACGACTGAAAAGGGAAAGGTCGTAAATTAAAAGTGTCGGGGTGTGTGTTTTATAGCCTTTTGATGCCCCATTGAAATACCTTGGAATGTTTTCTTGATTGCTTCGTTAGAAGCATTTATGACTTTTACTTGTAACTTAGATTACAACTTTGTAGCTGAACGCAGCCGAGTGGAAAATACCGGATTCACTACAACTAGATACGCCTTGAAAACTTCCGCTTGTTTTATTTTAACAAGATTCTACTTACATCTTGAAATTACATCTTCACATCTTCTTTTATTTAATATTCATAACGCTATCTTGATGTTTCCATTCACATTCGCACTGCCTTAAGATTATTTTCTCAAAGTATAACTCTCACTTCGCATTTGGAACGCATCCAGAACGAGCGCAATAAAAAGATTGGTACCGTTTTCCCGATTTCATATTTTTGATATTTTTGATACGTCGCCAGTGTTCTGTGACAGCGAAACTTGGCAAATTTCAGCTAATATAAAATGAAATATGCCATCTTCCAACTCCCCCAAGTCAAAAGTAAGCAAAAACTGAGAGTGACACACAAATAAACACACAAAACCACTGCGGATAAAGTTAAATTTGATAGAAAACAAAAGGCATGTTTTCTATTCCGATGTTTGTGAAACACTAAAAAAGTAGACGGCTGTGTTGCGGTATTGCGAGTTTGGTTCATTTGTTTTTAACTTTGTTGACTTCCTCCGCCTACTTTTACTCGGAATTGTTTTCTACCGCGCTCTGTCGCACCCATATTATCTGTTATCGTTTGTTTCGTCAACAAAAACTCAAGCGTACAAAACATACCGTGATATAAGGGCAACCTTCGTTTGTTTTTATTTCGTTTTGTTGATTTTCAAAGCCTACTAGTATTAGAATTGTAATTTTTTGTTACACATTCGATTATACTCTTAGCAATCCTCTTGTTTTTCAATTATACTTTAAACTTTTAGAGTGTACGAATTGAGTACTTTTGAGTACTTACTAAAGTGGTGAGCAGTGGGGGGTTGTAACTTGTCGCCGGCTTGAGTGATAAATGGATTCATCAAAATTAATCCTTGACCCAAATTTGTTATTTGTCAAGTCTGCACGCGATTTGCATGCATTTCGTTGCAAGCAGCAAACTTGAGGGATTTGCGCTGGGGAATAATTCCTAATCCGGTTATTAAAACTCCAAGTGGTAAGTGACTTGACGAAACTTTAATTTAATTATTATTTTTTTAAATTTTTTGCTTTTAACCTTAAATTTTAAAAAGATTAGATTTCAGTAGTTTATCAGTGTTTGACTCTTGCGTTTCTGTTGATTATTTGTAATACCGGGGTTCTTTGGTTTCATGGCTTGAGGGATGTGATGAGTCAATCTGATATTTTATTTATTCAACACTCGTGGGTAATTGAATTCTGCGCGAATGGGATCGGATGTAATTCAGAAATTGCTCGCGATGGCGACGTTGCCGTGTGCTTTCGCACATTCGTGAATGTAAATTTAATTTTCTTCTTTATCCGCAAGTGAAGTGAAAGCGAGATATTTGTTTTTTATTCTATTTGTTTACATTGCTTCAGGCTTTGTTGGTTTTTTTGAGGCAGGGGGGATTATTTCTTTGTTTATATAAGAAGTTTTGTGAGGTTAAGTTATATAAATTCTTGATTTTAGGTTACATACCTTAATTCGTCGGATAGTCTTGTTGCTATTGTTGTGCACGTGCACAGTGACGATGATCTCTTCGCCGTGATGATAGACGGCCTTGTCGAGGGACGCCTCCAGCTCCACCCGGCCATCGCTCAGCAAAAAATACTTTTCGACGACGGCGTGCGGCGCCGGAATGTCTTTCAATTGCATGCCCAGGCTTGCTCTGCGATCGTCCTGTACGTCGTTGCCCTGGCAAAAATTCAATTTGTACAAAGCCGTTTGCTGGAGAGCCAAGGACTTGGAACAACGAAAATAAAATTACGTGCCACCCCTAAAAACTTACGTTCTCATGATCGCTTGATTTAACCTCGGCGTGTTCATCAATTGGCGGTTGAAATTTGACCTTGCAGGGTGATTTGGATCCATTTGTAGGATTTGTGTTTGCGTTCGTCTTGTCGTGGTTTAAATTATTATCCTTGTTTTCTTTATCTTCGGATGGCCTTGAACTACTGGTAGCTTTCGTGTCTAGTTTAGTGTCGGTGGAAGAATTATCTGTGGATGTGCTTAGTGCCGGCTTGTTTTTGATCTGAAGTCCGCCTTCGACGCTTTTCGACTTGGATGTTTGCAGCGTGGGTGGCTGCGAGAATAGTCTGGAGCTGTCCAGCGGGGCGCTCTTGCAGCCGAAGAGGGCGATCTTGTGTTTGCCGCTGCGATCCTTTTGGCCGGCGGCGCTGTCGTTGGTTGTGCCGGGGTTATAGCCATAGGGGGAGGGTGGCGCGAAGGCCTTTTGCACCACGCGGATGCCCATGCGGACTGTGGTGCGACGGTGGAGTTTTTCGTCGGCTTTATCGGCTGTGGATTCAATTCCAATTGGATTAGTAACGATCGACGTTAGTACATATTTGGATGCATTTCAATAGGGTTGCGGGTTAAGGGGCATATTTTTATGAAGTTATTGACATTTTATTAGTGAATAGAAGCGTTCTGCAACGATTTGCATGGTATTCGAATATGCCATTCAACTTGACTCGACTCTGCACTTCTATTATTTGCTCGAGCGGATGCGCGCAAATGCCAAAAAGAGGAGTTACCAACTGGGGCATTTACGGATGATATCCCTTTCTCTAATAATACCTTATTAAATATCATATAGTTCAATTACACAGTTATTGGACGTGGTATTTGCATTTCAGTTGGTTGCAATTAGTTCTGCGTTATTTGTTTGCATAAGTTTTACCGGTTGGTAGCAGAAATTATTTAATTGACGGGAATAACTGTATGGTAGCAAATAGTTGAGTATGGGAGGAATAAAATTTGATATAGGCGATGAGGGAGGGATGGAAGTGGAGTAAAGGGAGTTTGAAAAAGTCAGCGAATAGAAAGAATAGCACATTAATGAGAAGAGGAGTAATATATGATGGAAAAAGTAGGATATATAGGAAGAGTCATTATTGATGATACAAAAGAGGCAACAGTAGGAAGTTGAGGGGGAAGATATTGAATATGGAGGATAATAGATGAGAGCAGAAAGTTGGAGGCAAATGGAATTAGGAGATTGAAGGAAGAAAGAAATTGAAGATGAGAAAAATTGGAAGAATATATAGGAGATTAAAGGAAAGAGACAAGAGAAGGAAGTTAAGGGGAAAATCCATTGGAAAAAGAGGAAAATGTAGGATTAAGCCAAATTGGAGTTAACGAACCGGAGAGATCTTAGAAAAGACGAGATAAGAAAGAAAAGAAACAATTGGAGATGAAAAAAGATGAAACAGGAAGAAGTTGAGGGAGGAGGGGCGGAGAGACATTGCAAAAGAAGGAATATTGATGATGAAGAAACCGAAGGAATAGAAAGATAAAAATGATAGGTAGATATGAAGGCCGGAGGGTAAGTTGGTTGCCAGTTGTTTGTGTTCGTTATTTTTAGAACAATCTTAAGCGCTATTGACATTAATTAAAATCAATTCAATTCTGCAGTTGCCCCTTGCTATATTTTCAACCAAGTTTGAACTCCCAGTTCCAGAATAATATTAGTTTCTCGTCTTTTCCTGACAATTACAATTTATAGCTCGATGCAAGTTGTTGTGTACCAACTGCTACTGTATTTGTTCTGTTTCTAGTATTAAATTTCTTGTGTGTTTCTCAGATTGAAATTCTGCAATTTATAATAAGTTTGCCTTGCAGCAAATGTCTCGGAAAATATCCCGTCGTCGGCATTGTTTATTGAAAATCTCCTGCTATTATTCAGGAGTCCATTTTGTAGAATGAAGTATGTATGTATTTTTTATTGCTTTGTACTCGAATTTACATTTCCATATTGTTGATATTCGTTGGGATAAACAAATAACATTTCTTTCAGTAAATTACTCGGAAATTCCATTTGGAATTGTTTTCAGATTTGCTTTTCCAAGCATAATCAATTTCACCGAATGCCCGAAATGAATGAAGAAACAAATTTCAAGAGCTCGCGTAATTTATTTTTCGGATGAGACGGGATTTGCAAAGTTAAAACGTTTTGGGTTTTATCAGGGGTTCGGGATGAGTTTGAATTTAGTCTATCATGAAATAATAATGTGGATGAAAGGTTAGGTTGTTTATTTTTTTTTTTTGGTTTGTTTTTGTTGTATGGGAAGAAATGTTTGGAATGTTTTTGTTTTGTTTTGTTGGTTTGTGAATGTTTCGCATTGTTTGAGGTCCTGCAATGTTTACTACGGAGAGTTATTGTTGCTCTCGGTGTTCTAGTCGTCCTGCCGGTCACATTCGTCTGAAATTGCCGCCGATGTCATCCATGATTTACGATTACGAGCCGTGGGTGTACGCGATGCACGAGAGATCTTTGTGCAAGCGCGTGCAATGTTTGGTTCAACTATCTTCCTTCGTGCTGCGGCTCGCCAGGCTCGAAGGAGCCGTCAGGAGTCTGAAGTTGCGATAAAACTTTGTTTTTTTCTGCTGACTCTGCGCTGTCAAACACGTCCGAGAATTAATGTTTTCTCAGCGGCATCAGCGTTTTTACGTCCGTGTTTGACTTGGAACGTCAGGAATGTTTTTCTTTTGTTATTGTTTTTTTTTCTGTTTTGGTGGTTCATTGAAGAAGTCCGCCGATAATAATTGATTAGGTCCTATCGATCCTTGAAGTTATAACTCTGGCGGTGCGTGATTAGAATTGAGCTACTTGCTTGCTTGTTTTAGTGGAGAGCAGCACGCGGGGTAAATCTCATTGAATTATTTACTTTGGTTATCAATTATTCATGCTGTTCATGAAAGCTGTGAAAGCTTTGGCTGAGCGCTGTGGTCGTGGTGGTGGTGGTGGTGGATTCAGTGTGAATCTATCAGGCGCAATACGGTGGGATGGAAGATGAGAAGTGAGAATTCAGTGGAATAATTGCGGGTAGTTGGTGATGCCTTTGTTTTCGAGCGTACAAAGCTCATTTGCGCATGGCACACAAAGGATTGAATATGCTAGCGACGGTATGGAGGATGATTGTGATAAAGGAGATGTGGAGGTTAAATTATGGAAAATAGCAAATTATTTATTTGCGGTTATGTTTCGAATATAAGGAATAAGAGGAATGTTATTATATATATATATATTAAGTTTTGTGTTACATGGACGCAAAGAGATAGGTATTTAATGACATTTAAAACGAAAGGATGGGGTAACGATTTGGATTTGGTTTCAAACAGGAAGTGATGAGTGGAAAGAAATGGAAGGTGGAGGATTTGAGATGCCATAATGAAGAAATTGGAAGATGGTAGAATAAAGATGATTGGATATTGATTTGAAGATTAAAAGAGGAGAAGATTAGAGATAGAGGGAAATGGTGATTGAAGAAAAACGGAAATATAAGATATTTTTAGAAGAAGCCGGTAGAAGGATATTGTGGATAGGAGGATAGCGAAATTGTTTGAAAGTTGGAGTTGAGAATAATGAGGATTATTAAGAAAACAAGAGTGGTAGAGTTATAATTGAAGAATATGAGTGAATATGAGCACTGAGAGAATGTATTTGTTTGCACTTTAATGTGTTACGTGGTGTTTTGTTTTTGTTTTTCTATCGAGTGTGCCATGTGGAATTGTATCCGAGTAGGCTTTGAAAAC
Organism: Atheta pasadenae; assembly: GCA_030264155.1. NCBI lineage: Eukaryota > Metazoa > Arthropoda > Insecta > Coleoptera > Staphylinidae > Atheta > Atheta pasadenae. The sequence continues at coordinate 87 of JARJDS010020625.1, read as the reverse complement.
ATTCTGTTGTTTTCTTTAAAGCTCGAATTCTAAATAAAGTTCAGTTACAACTGAACATCTCGATAAGCAACGTGTATATATAAAAAT